>NQII01003221.1:228075-279349 GCA_002778355.1 Clitarchus hookeri
TGTTTCTTCCCGTCGACGACCCTGCCTACGAGTGTTGCGCAAGCGCTGATTTTACATAGAATATTTATTTAGTGAGTCCTTTAAACTTTCGTTTACACGAAGCAAAACATATTTCGTACGAAACATATCGTACGAAACATATCGTACGAACTTTCATCGGAGAGAATCAAGCAAATTACCTACGAAAAGCTTTAACACTAAAGTTTTCACAGGCAATGAATGCCATAGCAAGATTTCTTCTTGCAAAAGCATTTTTGATGGCCCCGGTCAATTTTTAATAGCCGCTATGTTATTATTAGAGCTCCCAAACAATTAGTTTGGTGTTAACAAAGTATACATTAATTAATGCGAAACAGATTATTTAATTTTTTTTCATCACTTTCAGAACTAAACACCCGTTTATTAAATGCTGCAAAGTTTCTTGACGGCAATATATTGCTTCACAATTCTCTTTGAAAAGCTTAAATACACGATCCTAGACTTTGCCATAGGGCTATTTACATATGGATTCATGATTAGTGTCGAAGGACCAGTATAATCGCTTATTCAGGGTTATTTCCATAAATAATATGACGCGTAATAAATTTTGAACACGTGAGAGATATACATACATAGCTCAAAAAATTTCCATTGGAATTTTGGCGCACGAGTTTTGCGTTCATTTTGCATCGTTTGAAAGCTGTTTTACAAACAAACTTCAAGAATGAACGAAATAAAACTTTTTCACTTTTCATTCATCCCTTATGCCAGACATAACCGTATTCTGAAATTCTATTCTCAAACATGCTGGTAATTCAACGCACAAGCTACAATGAAATTTCAATAGCGGAAGTTTGTGACAAAAGTAATAGAGTATTAACACCTTACTCATTACTGGCCTGCAAGCATCGGTAAACAAATAAAATAAATGGTAAATTTGCTATACTGGCTATCCTATAGCATAAAAATTTTCAGCAAAGTTCCATATGCTCATTTAAATCATGAAAAAGTACTATATTGTTTCGCATTAGTCCATAGTCATCTGTTAAATTTTTCAAGAGGAGGAAATTAAAAATAATTATATGTGCTATTATTGCTTAAGATTAGAGGCAAATGTTATAGCCCACTGCCCATATATATTAGAGTTTTTGCATTTTAACTTAACATTTATACCTGGGAGACAAGGGAGCTAAGTAGGTAATAAACATCGCAGCTATTAAGGTTGCTCCCGTTCACGCTGTTGAGCTATTTATACAAAACTGAGTTGAAAAATATGTCATCAATGGTATTTTGCACCGCGTCTAATAAGCTTAAAATTTAATAGTCAATATTTAATTGCTGTGAAAACTTTATATTCTCAAGGCTTATCTTCCCTATCAACCGAAAACACACTACAAGTTATTACACATTTATAATGCATGGACTAACGCCTTGAGATTAGGCAGTCGCGTATCACGGTGACGTTCAATAAGTTCGTGCTCTGGCGTCTCAAGTGTGGGCAGTTGCGCATCACGGCAACATTCAGTAAATTCGTGGACTGGCGCTTCGAGTGTGGGAAGCCTCGCATTAGCGTGACAACCAATAAGTTCATGGAATGACACCCTCGAGTGTAGGCAGCCACGCATCACGGTGACCTTCAGCAAGTTCGTGCACTGACGCCTCGAGTGTAGATATCCACGCATCACGGTGACATAACAATAATTTCGTGGACTGGCGCCTCGAGTGTAGGCAGCTGCAGATGACGGTGACATTTAATAAGTTCGTGGGCTGGTGTCCTGAACTTAGGCTGCCACGCTCGACGGTGACGTTCAATTAGTTCATGCACTGACGCCTTGAATGTAGGCATTCGCTCAGTATGAAAACTTACAATAAGTTCGCGGGCTGGCTCCTTGAGCGTAGGTAGCCGCGTACCATGACATATACGAACATACTGACTGTACTACATATTTACACATTCAAACGCATAAAAATTACTGACTGACATAAAAATTATTTCATGGCACCAACTAGTATTTAAATTTGACACGTAATATCAAAATAAATCGATGCGAAACATAACGTGTGTGTTTTATACTCCAGTGAAACGTGCTAGCTTAGTGACACCGCATTAGCATTATGCAAGATGGCATTAGCTCGTTCCCCAGATGAACTAGTATGAATCTTTAACATCCAGGATGATGAAACTAGGCAGTTCCCAGACCATCATACATAAAATTTACGACTCTGAATGACAGCATCAAAGCGACCGATTCTACATTTCACCTTAGTGTGTGAAACATTTTCCACTGGAGATAACGACAGACTACTGATTTGTAAATCTGTTACAATTTTTTTTAAATCACTGAGATTTTGTACAGTTAACGGAATTGCTGTTGTGATAATAAAAAATGGTTAAACATATAAAGTAGAAATTTTTTTTTCATACAGTCTCCCTAAGACGTGCCCACAAAACATGTTCATTGAAATTTTGATGACAGTGATGGCTCGAAGATTGGTAACGTAAAGCTGAGAGTGCGGCGCAGCAAAAGCGACTTCCGCAATGGATTTTCATTGCCGTCCGTAGTATGGACATCAGTCAGACTTGCACATAACATAGAAACTTTTAAGGATCGGAGGCGGGAATCAAACTTTTTATAAATCATATTTTGAAAAATTCCCGAAAACAAGCANTAGAAACTTTTAAGGATCGGAGGCGGGAATCAAACTTTTTATAAATCATATTTTGAAAAATTCCCGAAAACAAGCAAAAACAGACCACCAACGGTTACGTAGAAAATAAACAATCATGTGTCAAACCCCAAAGTTAAATACGATAGTATAAGATAAAACCCCTTGAATTACAGAAATAACTATAAAATAATCTCCTCACAGTTTACATATTTATATGTGCGATACAAAACTTTGTACGGTAAAACTTAACTTTATGAACACATTTTAGCAGCCGTTACCCCCTCCCCCCTCCTTAAAACAACAGAGTCCCGTTCTGATTAAGTCCCTCTTTATGTCTCCTCTTTAAAATTCCTCAAAAAGGTGAACACCAGCCTTTTATTTCTTCTGCGTCCCGTTCTGGAAGTTTCTCTAACGTTCATGTTGCATAGAGCGGCCCATGGTGACGTCAAAAGCTGCTATCTCTGCCAATAGTCGTGGTGACANGCATGACTACAGCCCGCCTGCCGGTCACATCAGCAGGGCATACCAGCAGTCCGACGGGGCACTCACACCAAGGTAAGCCACGTCCACATCGGCGATGATTATCCATGAAGTTCACGTAGTACCAACAGAATATGGCACAGGTATTCCTTAGTGTAGACGCTCGGTGATAGATGGAACTTCGTCACATCTCCTAAGACATAATAAAGTATTGATAGATAAAAACATAAGCATCTACGGCGTTCTAATCAATATTATTAACGGCAACGTCTTTCTGAGCACAAAGAAAATTGTTTCTAGTGATGAAGATTTTATTGAACTTACTATAATAACTGTTTCAATATGGCTGAAACAATCCAGCGCGTAAAGTTAACAATAATGTGTTTAAANATTGAACTTACTATAATAACTGTTTCAATATGGCTGAAACAATCCAGCGCGTAAAGTTAACAATAATGTGTTTAAAATGTTTTGTTCTGAAATCACCTTTCATACACGTTTGTTTCAGAAAATTAGTTGCAGTGATCTTATAGCGTATCTAAGTTTTATAAGCTCATCTCTCTTGCGTACTGAATAAAGAAAATAATCTGCAATATTTTATAAAGCACACCGTAAACAAATTACTAAACCTAAACTATAATAAAGTTTTTAACCTATACCTAATCCACGAAGTGGATTATGGAAATGTGTAATATGGAAATGATACCACATATGAGGCTGCATTTATGGGAATGTTTAGCTTCGCTACTTACACACTGGGTACTTCTTTACGCATATGGTTCTTTCATGAATAAATATAGGAATGCTACGCATGGGATAATCTTCAGTACTCGCGCTGCCACTGATGTAGTAAATTTGGTAATAATTTTTGATAGAGGGCAGTATTATTTTAATATTTTATGTAAAGATAAATATACTTTACTTTGTGTATAACTTGAATTTATTTCGTGTAAAATGCGTAATGGAGTAACGTATTTAATTTAATTTTATCATTTACATTTATATATTATTTTTTTCCATATTAAAGAATAAGCAACAATTTTTTTTACAGATAAACGTATACATTGATTTTAATGAAAAGAAAATTTTATCAGATATTAAAAGCTGGGATTCATTGTGTACGGAGTGTACGACAAGTTGTTTAAGTCGTAGGCGTTTTTTAAGTCGTAAGCGCGCGATACTAAATTATTACATACGCAGCGTCGCGTGCGTACTTCCTATGCAACTTATCCTTCAAGCATAATTGCACAGTGTTTGTCCTCCAGCCGTCGTACGCCGCAACTTTGAACACATTTATTTGATATAAAAATACTTTTCCGGATATAAGTGTATGGAGCTTTTAAAATTATTTTGGGGTTTGAGCACTGAGTTTCCGAACAAACAGTATACATAGTTTGGTAAGCAAGGCTCATGGGCGTCAGCCGAAGGGATCAAGGGGGCAAGGGGGAGGGGCACTTTGCCACCCCTGGAAACTGTTTTGTTTTTATGAAATGTGAAATATAAATTTTTATAACAAAAATAAATTGCGTATTAGCGACGTAACTTCAAAATTCAAGCCCTGCTGGGAGTAGTAATTGAATTATTCCTTGTTTACATAATGCTATTTGATATTTTTTTATTTATTTGTGTTAAATATTATATTGTAATGTTATATTTTATGCCTATTGATAAGGATAATCGAATGTATGCAAATTACCAGTCGTGGATGTTTGTTGCATGCATTTAGGGTAAAACCTAGTTGTAAATCTTACACTTCTCTGAAGGAATCGTTTTCTAATTATTTTACCTCTCCTTGAAAATATCTTGGTGACGCCCATCACAACGTTAAATATTTGTCTTGCAAAATATATCGTGCGGCTGAATACAACCGCTCAACTATATAATACGATACTGAGCATGATGGACATATAAACTCTNTTTATAACAAAAATAAATTGCGTATTAGCGACGTAACTTCAAAATTCAAGCCCTGCTGGGAGTAGTAATTGAATTCTTCCTTGTTTACATAATGCTATTTGATATTTTTTTATTTTTTTGTGTTAAATATTATATTGTAATGTTATATTTTATGCCTATTGATAAGGATAATCAAATGTATGCAAATTACCAGTCGTGGATGTTTGTTGCATGCATTTAGGGTAAAACCTAGTTGTAAATCTTACACTTCTCTGAAGGAATCGTTTTCTAATTATTTTACCTCTCCTTGAAAATATCTTGGTGACGCCCATCACAACGTTAAATATTTGTCTTACAAAATATATCGTGCGGCTGAATACAACCGCTCAACTATATAATACGATACTGAGCATGATGGACATATAAACTCTAGCTACAAGCGTGGATAGTGTTATAGGTAGGGAAAGGAAAATTTCGCGTTTTAAACGACGTGTATGCTAGACACTAAAGTCTTATTTATTTCCGTGCCTCACCTTTATGTTCATTGGCTGCTGCACCAGAGTGTGGCCAGTTTTATCTCACACCATGTGGTACGGGATTCGGTTCTTGTTTTCTTACAAGTCTGTTATTGGCTTGGAGTTTACATGGGCGTGTCTAATAAACTGTGACCCAATCGAAAATATAACAGAAATATGCGTGTGTACGAAATCTAGCTTGTCCTAAAATGAATTCGCGTAATTTTCGAGTCCCTAGTTATAGGCGTTCGTGAAGCTTTCCACTCCCTCTAAAATAATGGACTAATAATTGACGTTCACCGGTATAGCTGGTGAGCGCTGAGTGAGCAAAATAAGTGTAGACGAGACGTAGGGAAAGTACAAAAAGCCAACGAAATGTTCACGTATTCACAGGCACGCATAGACGTTTTGTGTCAAGCCTGTTGTGAGTGCTTATTCGAATACATAATTTCTCTCGCTGTTAAAAGTATTAAGAATACAGCGACGAAACAGCCTCTTCTCCAGCGAGCTTCAGCCGCACACGCCAGCAATTTGGCGTCACTGGCCAGCAACATGGTGTAACACCGTTCGCCAATCACCGTCTGGTTATAACTTACTTGTCAGGTGACAAGCTTAGCCAATAGGGAATACTTAGCAGCACCCTAATCATGTGCACCGCACAGCCAACCTGCGAATGGATACGCCCACATGATGTGAACTGCCACTTCATTTAAAGGAGCCGCGGTGGTGTAGTGGTTAGATTAGACCACTCGCCTTCCACCTAGGCGAACCGTGATCGATTTCTGGCGGGGTCGCTCCGGGAATTTTCGCATTTGTGAATCGTGCCAGACGATGCCGCTGGTCGGTGGGTTTTCTCGGGTATCTCCCGTTTCTCACGCACTTTCATTCCAGCGCTGCTCCCAACTCACCTCACTTCACCCTCCTCAGCTCTCAATACCTCGATTGTAATAGCCGCCCAAAACTCCACCACTGGCCATTTAATTTCTGTGTATTTGTCTGTTCTGTAATCCAGCTATGTTTTCTCCTACAATTTTTTTTCAGGAGTGCTTAGCAAACTCCGGACAAGCTGTACCAGGGGCAGTGAACGTTATAACTGCTGCGCAGTTAAGTAGGTCCGCCGGTAACATATTTCCTTGCCGTTGGGAAATAAAATATTTTATAAGGGGCAAGTGGCCAGGCCGTTACAACGCGGACGCATAAAGCACAACACACATGCACGTGCGCGTGTGTGAAGTAAGTAGCTGGCGGCAAGTTGCGCGCGAGCGAGACGGCGCGGGAATGGGAACGTTTTTCAAGTCAGGGCTGTCGCAAGAGGCNTTGTCGCTGACAGTGACGAAGGAAAGATTTCCCGCTGAGAAGGAACAAGAGAACTCCGCGTTTTGTAGTATCACAGAGTAGATGAACGATGGTTAGACACACCCGAATTTCGCGAAAAGATTTCCGCGCGTGTTAGATTTCAATACACCAGAGGGTAAATCAGCAGTTTTATTTTGCTTATTGGCTTGCATGTCTTTGTGTGAAAACATTTTCTTACTTGGCTGGCCTGTCACAATTAGGTTACTCCTGTGTTGTGCGTCGAGATTCGCGAGCAGAAACCTAACAGGCGAAACGCGTAAATCATCCAATTAAGTAAGTGAGCTAAAGTGTTATGACGTACAATAAAATCTTTTCGCGAAATTCGGGTGTTCCTAGCGATGGTGTAGCGGTTAGAGTGCTCGCCTCCCAACAAGGCGAACCTGGTTCTATTTTCAGATGGGTCGCTCCTGAATTTTTGCATGTGGGAATCATGCCGGACGATGCCGCTGGTCGGCGGGTTTTCTCAAGTATCTTCCGTTTGCCCCACCCTTTCATTCCGGTGCTGCTCAANCGGACGATGCCGCTGGTCGGCGGGTTTTCTCAAGTATCTTCCGTTTGCCCCACCCTTTCATTCCGGTGCTGCTCAATACTCACCTCAATCACCCTCATTGGCTCTTCTCAAGACCTCGCTGTTAAGAGCCGCCCAAACCTCTTCACTCCNCAATACTCACCTCAATCACCCTCATTGGCTCTTCTCAAGACCTCGCTGTTAAGAGCCGCCCAAACCTCTTCACTCACTCACTCACTCTCCACTCCACACAACGGAGTAGCGGTTGCTTTGAAGCAGGCTGCGCGAGGCTCTGGAAATATATCCTGTGTCTTATTGNCACTCCACACAACGGAGTAGCGGTTGCTTTGAAGCAGGCTGCGCGAGGCTCTGGAAATATATCCTGTGTCTTATTGGCCACTGCATACTGCCGGCTGGGGAGTAGAGTATGTTACCAGGCGCTGATTGGCTAACGGCGTTCCAACATTGTACTGGTCAGTGACGCCATTTTGCTGGCGTGTGTTTCTGGTGTTTGTGGTATAAGTCAGTTAAGTTAATTTTCTGATATTAAAATAAATGTTTGACTTCTGGGTGAAAATATGACACTCGTGTCCCCTACTGTAACTTCGCCACTGACTCGCTGGTCAGAAGCCTGACATCCTATAACACCGATCCGGGATCGAACCCAAAATGATCTGAGTCCACATTTCTACACTAGGAAAAACTTCGTGGGTTCTGTCGATGGCCGGTGCGAGGCGGAGTAAAGGTAAGCCACTACACTCTCGAATTCGGGAGAATCCAGCTATCCTTAATTCTGTTTTCCACGGTTTCCTGAAATCACTCTAAGCATATGATGGGATGGGTTCTCAAAACCGCAGTTATGCAGACAAGGTTTAACGTCTCATCGATAGTGAGGTTTTTATAATCGGAGGAAGTTGCTCAGTTGCCTGAAGTAATTCCGGATAACCACGCAAAACTGAAAATAGAATGGTCGGACAAAGGATCGAACCCAGGTCCTTCCGAATTCGTCCTTAAAACAAGCCATGGTAGATTCCTTCGCAACTCCTGCTTCTCTAAGTAATTTATCCGTCTGTAATGGCCTCGCTTCCGACGAGACTTCCTACCTAGGTACCATTTATTCTAGGGTCTCATTTCATGCCAAACTCCAGGAAAGACAGGTAAATACGGATCTCTCTTTAGAAACCCGTTACCAGGAGTAGGTTGTAAGAATGGGTAATCTTGATCACTTAGTTGGTATAGAACGATAACGTAGCTGGCGCGTACCTACCTTGAAACATTAAAAATGACAGGTTTGTAGGACTAACCCGTGAGATCTCAGCATACAATGACAAACAATTCACCGTACAAATTATACACAAAAAAACAAAACTNTAGGACTAACCCGTGAGATCTCAGCATACAATGACAAACAATTCACCGTACAAATTATACACAAAAAAACAAAACCGATATGGTTAATATTGAAATGGATGTTGTTTGATTAATTTATTGACAACGTTGCCAACAAGCCTTTATTTAAAAAACAAAACAATTTTAGTGCTATTAACGCTTTATTTATTTATAAAAGTTAAATGTTGATTCCGAGTCAGGTAGAGGGATAATTATGAGTGAGTTATTTCTTACCTGGATTCAGAAATGTTATGGCTTATTGTCCTTTAGTGGTACCTATAAACCCGAGATTTTGTCTGCGGCCTATACTGATCATGGTATATGCTTTGAACCAGTGCAATTAGCTTAATGCGTAATTATAATGTTCTCTATTGTATATTTGTAATACAATCCCGTCAAGTAACTCATTTATGATATAGGTGAAAGCAATCTAGAAGTAATGTAAACGTGAGGATGCATTAAAATTATTTTGTGCAAGTTTAACTTGCATCGCATTTGCAGCGGATGTGAATCTTGCTACAATTTAAGTATTCGTTTTTGACGTGGGCTGTTCTGACATCTAGTGGTGCAGACGTGATAATACGCGATGTTTTTTTCCACTGCAGTGCAGCGGGTCCGCAAAATAATGAGTTTTAAATATTCCAGTGCATGCAATATTTTTTTGAGTTATTAGTGCTCATAATTATCTCACAAGTAAAGACGTAAGACATTTTCGAGTTCATTTGACGATTATTTGCTGATTCGCCAGTGACGAAATTATGAGAACTTCATCATGTGTACTATACTGTANCGAGTTCATTTGACGATTATTTGCTGATTCGCCAGTGACGAAATTATGAGAACTTCATCATGTGTACTATACTGTACGTAATTTATCTCGTTCTCTTTATACAAATTTATCACTGGTTCAGAAACTTCTTCAAAAATTTACAAGGAAGTACAAGAGCTTGAAGGCTACCCTAGCATAACTTAAATTTATCTCGTAATAACAACTTACGCAATATAACCTATACGAAAAGATTTACTTTTCGGATATAATGGCGTTATAATTTTTGGCCTTTTTGCAGCTCACCCCCCCGGAAAAAAAATATATTCCTGCAGCACACAGAATTCGAATGAATGTGTACTGTCGGGATAATATGTTATGTTAAGACTCCCGACTACCTGGAGCTGTTTTCCGCGTTTGAGGCCGAGAGGCGGAGGATCGATAAGGGCGACACTGCCTTGCGCATTAAGTATGCCATCGCCACTAAGCACAAGGCTTTAAACAGATGCNGAGGATCGATAAGGGCGACACTGCCTTGCGCATTAAGTATGCCATCGCCACTAAGCACAAGGCTTTAAACAGATGTACAGTGTTCTCGTAGACTGCGTGTACCTACGGGGCTTTGACCAGTGACCCCGTTATTTTATTGGTCAAAATCTGTANACAGTGTTCTCGTAGACTGCGTGTACCTACGGGGCTTTGACCAGTGACCCCGTTATTTTATTGGTCAAAATCTGTAGAAAAGTTTAATGCAGGGTTCTTGAGTAGTTTTGCATGTATCTGACGCGTATATTTTGAGATACAACGCTTAAAAAAAAAACCGTTTTTAGCCATTTTGAAGTACTAAAATTGGTGTTTATAATGTGAGTGACGTCTTGAAAGCACTCAATAGCCCTCATTTGAAGTGAGAGTTCTTTTCGTAGATCAGCGGATACGACGCAAAATTAAAAGTTTCGCAAAAGAAAAAAACGTGAATTTATAGCGCTTTGTAATGCAGTTCAAAAACCCGATAGCCGGGAGTCTTAGAAAAAAAAAAATTGGCCTTTTAGTGCTGCAGTATTTTCTGTTAAGTGAACTACTGTTTCCAGCCCAGTTCGAATGACTTCGGTCAAGAAGCCAACCATAGCAACCTCGTTCTCTATTACATTGCAGATTGAAGGCACGCATTCTAAGTGGCTGGAGAAGCGTCGTGAGTATGCTGCAAGGCAAAACCATAGAAAGCTTAAGAATAAATAAGTTAAATATATCCCATTACAGCGAACTTCAGCGTCAACTGCAAACAAAATGGCGTCACTGGCCAGCAACATTTCGGAACGACGTCCCTCAATCAGGGCCTGGCAACTTACTTGTAAGTCGGCATCCCAGCCAACAGAGAATGTTTTGCTACACATGGTAGCCAGTCCAACACATGGATCGTGCAGTCAATCAGCGAATGGGTACATTCACATCAACATACTCTTCCCTCCGCACCACATTTCACATTTGTATATTTAGCTATTCTGTGGCGAAGAAATATTTCGCCACATTTGTACGCTACGAGGGCATGGTATTGATTCCTCGTATTTGCGGTTGGAGTGAGGGCAAAGCGGAAGAAGGGCAGACGTGACCGTTGCAAGACTGTTGTGTTGTCCGAGGTTATTTAAAAGAATAATTCTTCCTTCGTCCATTGCACGCGCATGGACGGAAATATTTTTACCGCTCTTGGCCGGGTGGATTACGCATTACTGTGCCCATTTTTAACTTTTGTTTAAATTGAAACATTTCCACCCTTTGGCCTTTGGCTTGACGTAACTGGAAAGGTCAGTAGAGATGATTACATCCATGTGATAGTAAACCGAGATAAGAGGGAATTTATCTGTAAAACGCCTGGTTATCCGCCATCAGAAACATTATATTAGATTTTGATATATGTGTCCCAGGTCGCAAAATATTTTCTGAATCAAATCCGAGTAAACCGTGGATGAGTTGTGTTATTAAGTTTTGTGTACAAGCACACCCCTTCTCATTACTAGCACGATCGCATAAAAATGGAGTTATTAAGAAAAAATCAAACATAAATAATATAAGACGGGTATAAAACACATTAAAATACTCCCGTTTTATTCTGTTGATGAAAATTCTTAAAATAAAATTAAGAAACTCTGTAAGTTACCTTAAATAATACTCAGAATAAAGTCCTACCTGAATTATACTGTTATAACTTTTCAAAAGTTAGCGGGCTTAGTTAGATTCTTAAATGTATGGAGTTGTTAACTATATAAAAGAGTTAATAATTTCGTAATTTATATACAAATAAAAAAACATTTGACTTAATATCTTATAATATGTAAATAGCTATTACTAGCTTTTCACAACTAATTAATTAAATTAATATAATTTACAATCACGTCAAAGAAATTAATGTAATCGAGTAACTAAAATCGGTCTCAATAAACAGTGTATAAAAATCTATTGAATTATTTTACAGGTTAGGCCTATATATCAATGTTTGGCACATCAGATATTTACAATAAAACCCGTATCAGACATTCATACAGTCCCACCTTAATTCAGCCCATAGTCTCCCAGTTCTGAATGTTATAGAGTGATAACGGCGCCTCCAAGTACAGTAGTTCTCTACTCGTCACGTACCACGCCCTGTCGTCCGTACACACCGCACAAGAACTCGTCCGCTGTCGTCTCGCACCGTTCGCCGTCGTCTGTTCTCTCCGCTGATGTCCCTTGCTGCAATAGATTTTGCCCGTAAACCGCACTTCAACCAGATGGTCATAACATAGACCGACTTCTCTCCAATTGCGGGGGTATTTATATTGTCGTTGGCTCTGGTCTAAAATATTCTTCAATTTCCGTGTCACACCGAGCAAAACGATTACCAGAAAGTTCTTGCTCATCCTCCCAAGTCGTTGACATCTTCGGCAGAGGGTAGGAGTGGCTGTGACGCCAGACAGATTGACTATCAATCATTCTCCCGGCCGCCGGGCGATGCGGCTACATAGTGATGAGAGGGTCTGCATGCGGTGAGGGCCATCCCGCTCACAGCGCCGGACCACGCATAACTAGGTAACACAGAGTCCATGTCCAGTGCGAGAGTTCGAGCATAACACTGTTCATCCCAAACATCTGGACCTTCGTTTAGTGCCAGTCGGTCAATGTGGGTAAACTTAGGCTTCGCCCAAAAGCCCTGTCAATAACTCCTGTAGAACACATCACAGGCTTTCCGAACATTTCCGTAGCTTCGGGAAAAATCCTTTCTTCCTTTGGTGGTTGTACAGTTACACCAGCTGACCTTCTTGAAAAACCTTTTCAGGCATTCTCTGGCCATATTGTGTTTTTATTTTGTAACTTTTAAATTTACTGTGCTGCCGGGAAAATTCATTTAAGTAGGACATCATGGAGATGGAACTCTCTCCCAAACTGCATCTTTGAAGATGGTATCTTTGATGACTCGTGGACTGCAGAACAATATGCCAGGAGAAATAAGGGTACTTTAGAGTCCCAATACTACTTATATTTCATGAAGCTCGCCAAATAATGTTCTAAGATACGATTTATCCTCTCGACCATCCCATCCGATTGAGGGTGTAATGCTTTGGTACGAGTTTTCTTCATTCATAATATATTTCTTACCTCTTGGAAAATTGTTGTTTCAAAATTTCGTTCTTGATCAGAATGAAGCTAGAGTGGCACTCCAAACCTGGAGAAAACATGCTCTACAAATGTTTCAGCTACTGTGCGAGCCTCTTGGTTTGGAACTGATATGACCTCGGGCCACTTTGTGAAGTGCTACCAGAAAGCACCGATTCACCCTCTCAATGACTAATAATGGTCCGAGAATTTCCACTGCCATCCCATTCCCGTAATCCTAGGACCCTTCCTCGCTGTACAGGCATAACATAAAAAGCACCAATTCTCAAAAACCTCTCAACAATGCAGCCAATATAATCTCATTAGAACTCTCTCGAGGGTCTTATTTATACCAAAGTGACCACCTGCTGCTATGCTGAGCAGTTCTCTTAGCACTTCTGAAATTCGGCACTCTGGTAGAACCAGTTGTAAGTAACTTTGTTCCCAATCAATACTTTCCCCAGTTCCTGTAAAGTACACCATTCTTTAGAAAAGGGGAANTAAGTAACTTTGTTCCCAATCAATACTTTCCCCAGTTCCTGTAAAGTACACCATTCTTTAGAAAAGGGGAACTCCACTGAGCCCTGTATACCTTGACTGTCATGCCTAGACTGGAGATCTCCTCCCATCTTGGTCAACACGTGGCTTCTTTCCAATCCAATGTTGGATGCAAGGTAGGGGTTAGTTGGCTGAACATTTCTAATGTTCTTATCATTCCCTGTAGGTGACCTATCGCAAAATACAGAGCATTTAACTCTTGTCTTTTTTGCCTTCTACGATACGCCACTCTTTTCTTCCTGGCATTCACAATGATGACAAAATGGTTTGCATGGTCTCCTGTAAAGTGCATATACATTGCTGTGAAGGCTTCCAGACCTGTGATATATTTCAAAGTATTATTCTTCCAGGTGCTGTATCCACCAGATTATTTGACCGTCGGTTTTCTTGAGATTTGTTAGCCAGCATAATGAAGCATGATCAGTTTTTAGGATAAAGTGTCTGCCATAAACTTATGGGTGAAAATTTGCATTTGCTTTCACCATGACCAGAAGCTTCCTGTGTGTCACACAGTATTTTTTCTCAGGCTTGTGTTGTTCCTTACTGAAGTAGTTTAGTCATCTTTCCTTTCAATCCTGGATATTAGATAATACCACCCCTACGCTTACATTACTATCATTAGTATACAGAATAGNCATCTTTCCTTTCAATCCTGGATATTAGATAATACCACCCCTACGCTTACATTACTATCATTAGTATACAGAATAGATTAACCTTCACTACCAGAGAAGCCCAACACTGTAGGAGATATCAGAATTATTATTTTTATATTAAAAGTAACTTCACACTCAGGGGTCTAATGAAATTTTCTTTTTGCCTCAGTCAATTCATGCAGAAGCTTGGCAATCGTGGCGAACCCGGGTACAATTCAACTTCGCACTTCAGCTATATCAGTTAGCGGAGACCAATCTCTTTTCGTCCTGATTTTCTCAGGATCTGGTTCAATCTCATGGGTCGACAAAACATAGCCCAAAAATTAATTTTCTTTTGGAAAACACAGCATTTCTTAGGAATTAATTTCAGGTTGGCTGCAGCTACTTTCTGAAACACAGAGTGTAGGCGTGTCACATGCTCTTCAAANCGTCTTTCCTTTCAATCCTGGATATTAGATAATA
Organism: Clitarchus hookeri; assembly: GCA_002778355.1. Taxonomy (NCBI): domain Eukaryota; kingdom Metazoa; phylum Arthropoda; class Insecta; order Phasmatodea; family Phasmatidae; genus Clitarchus; species Clitarchus hookeri. The sequence continues at coordinate 242,935 of NQII01003221.1, forward strand.
CCACCCCTACGCTTACATTACTATCATTAGTATACAGAATAAATTAACCTTCACTACCAGAGAAGCCCAACACTGTAGGGGATATCAGAATTATTATTTTTATATTAAAAGTAACTTCGCACTCAGGGGTCTAATGAAATTTTCTTTTTGCCTCAGTCAATTCATGCAGAAGCTTGGCAATCGTGGCGAACCCGGGTACAATTCAACTTCGCACTTCAGCTATATCAGTTAGCGGAGACCAATCTCTTTTCGTCCTGATTTTCTCAGGATCTGTTTCAATCTCATGGGTCGACAAAACATAGCCCAATAAATTAATTTTCTTTTGGAAAACACAGCATATCTTAGGAATTAATTTCAGGTTGGCTGCAGCTACTTTCTGAAACACAGAGTGTAGGCGTGTCACATGCTCTTCAAANTCTTAGGAATTAATTTCAGGTTGGCTGCAGCTACTTTCTGAAACACAGAGTGTAGGCGTGTCACATGCTCTTCAAATATTCTTGCTGTGACAAAAATGTTGCCAAGGTACATGTGACAAATGTCTAAGGGCAGTAATTTCTACATTACTCCTTCAAAGGTGGCAAAGGCACTGAATAGCCCAAATTACATAAACTTGAATTTCCTGGTTTCCTTGTATACAAAACACAGAATTTTCTTTGTATTCTGGGGCCACTACGAATTTCCAGTACCCGCTCCTCATGCCCAAAGTAGAACACGACTATTGATCTACTAAGAGGTTCAGCATGTCGTCTATCCTTGGCAGGGGATAATAACCTTTCTTCCTCACATTATTAAGCTGGTGGTAAGCAACATGTTATCAAGTAGAGTTATTTTTTATTTTAACAAGCACAATGGGAGACGACCATGGACTGACTGATGGATCTATCACGTCTAACCCCCTCACCACTTTCAACATCCGATCAACCATCTCATGTGAAGTTAGCTTTAGTCGCCTTGGTGGATCAGGTCACTTGTCACTATAAATACATTTGCAGTCAAAGGGTCGGTAGTCTGTGATAGCTATCTAGCAAAGTGCGGCGACGAGTGAACACATGGTGAGTGACGGTGTGACAGACTGCGGGGTAGTAGTGTGTGTGTGGTATGGATGGACGAGAGTGCGTGAGAGCTGCGGAGGGCATGGTATCCGATGAATTGAGTACGGCTGTGTACAGGAGCACTTGGGGCGCTCCAGAAAATTACACNCTGCGGAGGGCTTGGTATCCGATGAATTGAGTACGGCTGTGTACAGGAGCACTTGGGGCGCTCCAGAAAATTACACATAGTAAAGACTGGTGACATCTGACTCGAATGGGACAAAATGAACGATTGATAAATACTTGATTAAAAATACTTGTAGGTAGGTCAAGTGAGAGGAATATCTATGATTGTTAAATATATTTTTCTTATTTTTNACTTGATTAAAAATACTTGTAGGTAGGTCAAGTGAGAGGAATATCTATGATTGTTAAATATATTTTTCTTATTTTTATGAGTACATGCATTTGATTGTTTTATTTTTGGCAATTGAGTATGTAGGTTACCTTTTAAAATATATTAAAATTAAATATATAAAATTTTAAATATATATATATCCTTTTGAAATCTTTTTGTATTTCCCCCCAATATACATGTAATCACATATACCTCATTAAAACCCTTTCTCTAACACATGTCCTGATAGCTCAGTTGGCTAGGGCGTAAACCATGCTGGCGACCACAAGGTCTGGCAATTAGATCCCGCACCCATCCACAGGATTTTTTGAGCTCTGCGAAAAATTAAATAACAGCACTCCTGGTTGACGCTCGTCGACTTAAGCTACAGTAAACAAGTTGGTGAACGACAGACACACACACCAGCGCCTATAGTAGGCGATGGACGAACTACTGCAGACAACTCCAAGATGGCGGATGACAGTGGCACACACCAGCGTCTCCTAATAGTCAATGAAGGAACTACTGCAGACAACTCCAAGATGGCGGACGAAAGTGGCACACACCAGCGTCCCTAGCAGGCGACTAGGGAACTACGTAGATGGCGGACGAAGAAGGCGACAAGATAGAGAAGAGGTGGGAGAGATAACAGGTGGGAGAAAGGAAAGAAGAAATTACAGAGAAAGACAATATGGAATTACAGAGCATGAAGAAACAAAATGGAATGACGGAGAGGCAAGATGGAATTACAGATAATAAAAAAAACAGTTGGAATGACAGATCACGAAGTGGAAANGAATAAAAAAAACAGTTGGAATGACAGATCACGAAGTGGAAATTTCTACATACCAAATATCCAGCGAAAACAAGACGGCGAACGTAAACAAGATGGCGAAATACAAAATAGCATCCAATCCTCAATTCCTCAGCCCCCAGCCCTTGCCCTGGAATCGACTATTCCTAGCGAGTTCNGCTAGGGCGTAAACCATGCTGGCGACCACAAGGTCTGGCAATTAGATCCCGCACCCATCCACAGGATTTTTTGAGTTCTACGAAAAATTAAATAACAGCACTCCTGGTTGACGCTCGTCGACTTAAGCTACAGTAAACAAGTTGGTGAACGACAGACACACACACCAGCGCCTATAGTAGGCAATGGACGAACTACTGCAGACAACTCCAAGATGGCGGACGACAGTGGCACACACCAGCNGGCTAGGGCGTAAACCATGCTGGCGACCACAAGGTCTGGCAATTAGATCCCGCACCCATCCACAGGATTTTTTGAGCTCTACGAAAAATTAAATAACAGCACTCCTGGTTGACGCTCGTCGACTTAAGCTACAGTAAACAAGTTGGTGAACGACAGACACACACACCAGCGCCTATAGTAGGCGATGGACGAACTACTGCAGACAACTCCAAGATGGCGGATGACAGTGGCACACACCAGGGTCTCCTAATAGTCAATGAAGGAACTACTGCAGACAACTCCAAGATGGCGGACGAAAGTGGCACACACCAGCGTCCCTAGCAGGCGACTAGGGAACTACGTAGATGGCGGACGAAGAAGGCGACAAGATAGAGAAGAGGTGGGAGAGATAACAGGTGGGAGAAAGGAAAGAAGAAATTACAGAGAAAGACAATATGGAATTACAGAGCATGAAGAAACAAAATGGAATGACGGAGAGGCAAGATGGAATTACAGATAATAAAAAAAAACAGTTGGAATGACAGATCACGAAGTGGAAATATCTAGAAACCAAATGTCCAGCGAAAACAAGATGGCGAACGTAAACAAGATGGCGGAATACAAAATAGCATCCAATCCTCAATTCCTCAGCCCCCAGCCCTTGCCCTGGAATCGACTATTCCTAGCGAGTTCATTACAGACGGAGCAAGTTGCTCAGATAAGCAGGAACAGGAAAGAAATCAGCCATAGTTTGTAGTAATGAACTGTCCCAGCATTCGCCTGGAGTGATTTCGGGAAACCACGATAAACCGAAATAAGGATTGCCGGACCGGGATTGGATCCCAGGTGTTACTGAATGCTAATACCAAATTTAACCTCTGCGCCACCTCCTCGGTGATTATAAATATATGAACTAGCAAATGGACGATTTTTAAAGTAGTTTAGTACATGTTACAAAATTGATTATTTAGATTGGTTTTAAGTGTTTGATTGGGTAAAGCCACGCGAGGTTATGGATGATTATGTAACATTAGTTGTTTATAGTAAATAATAGCCATTTATTGTCGAGATATTATGTCTACAGTTTGTTTGGATTGTTTGTAAATAAAGTAGGAAATTATTGTTAATTCTTTTATTTAAATGATAGTTAGTGAAACGATTTGGGCGGCTCTTGACAGCGAGGTCTTGAGAGCCGATGAGGGTGATTGAGGTGAGTTTGGAGCGGCGCAAGAACGGAGGGGCAGGGGAAACGGCGAAAATCCGAGAGTAACCAGGCCGGGAATTGAACCCGGTTTGCCTTGGTGTGAGACGAGCAGGCTAACCGCTCAACCACCGCGGTCCCCATTCAAATGAGACCTCCATCCCTAAAGAACCTGGCTATGCCTACAGACTATCGAACATTAAAAAAATATTTACTATGAACCACACACTGCGTTCCTACAGTATGTGTCAAATACTAATACGTCAACTGCTATCGTTTAGTAGGAATCTTCCATTCCAGCTCGCATAGCACCTGGTATATAGGCCCGTGCACCAGGTATCGTACAAGATTGCACAATACCGAGTACGGCAGCAATCATGAAATATCGGCTTTAGGAGCGCATTCTAAAGTCAAGTTGGTGGTTTTTAGCCTACTTTCCAAAGGAACGAAAGGTTTATGGAATAACTTTCCTGTTTGTGTGTCTATAGGTGTGTAGGTCCCTACGTTTCACATTTTGAACGCGGCGACCGAATTTCTTCAAACTCGGTACACATATAATACTTAGTAAGGGTATCTAATTTTTATATTTTCAACCCACACCAAGCATTTACTTTCAAAATGATGGATATTCTAAAATTAAGGGTGATACGTCATATCTCAGGAACCATTAAAATTATTTAAAACAAATTTTGTAGGTTGACAGTGCAATGTGAGCATTTAATAAAGGGATGAATAATGTCGTAAGTAAATCGTTTTAGAATATAGCACAGAATGAAAAAATAGTGCTTTTATGTTATAAATCGAAAACTACTTAACCAATTCTAGCCAAATTTGTCAAGTAAGTGGTGCTGCGGTAGGCCATATAAATTTATTCAAATTAACTTAATTAGGGATTTATTTTCCAAATGGTGGCAATACAAATACTCAGGCTTATTTTGTATATCTACCATATTGTATAACGAATTTTCACAAAATTTGTATGCTGAAAATATATATTTCAAGCATCATGTATGACAACACATAGTTATATTTGTCTGCCATTTTGTTAGATAGCGTTGCATGAAAGTAATTAAGTTTTTATGCCATATCTCGAGAAACAATTGACACACTGAGTAGTACTGAGAAAGTTGATNTGAAAAAATAGTGCTTTTATGTTATAAATCGAAAACTACTTAACCAATTCTAGCCAAATTTGTCAAGTAAGTGGTTCTGCGGTAGGCCATATAAATTTCTTCAAATTAACTTAATTAGGGACTTATTTTCCAAATGGTGGCAATACAAATACTCAGGCTTATTTTGTATATCTACCATATTGTATAACGAATTTTCACAAAATTTGTATGCTGAAAATATATATTTCAAGCATCATGTATGACAACACATAGTTATATTTGTCTGCCATTTTGTTAGATAGCGCTGCATGAAAGTAATTAAGTTTTTATGCCATATCTCGAGAAACAATTGACACACTGAGTAGTACTGAGAAAGTTGATNTGCATGAAAGTAATTAAGTTTTTATGCCATATCTCGAGAAACAATTGACACACTGAGTAGTACTGAGAAAGTTGATGTAAAATGGCATGTTTTAAGTATATCAGGCACTTAGTTAAAAAATATTGGACATATAAAAATTTTAGATTAGTATGCTATTTCGTCAAAACCATGTAATTATTTTCAATTTAACTTTTTACGCTGGCAATTTACGTAACAACCATCAAATTTGTGCATAGAAAGTTTCTTTGTGTACCGTCTTGCAAGATAGCATAACATAAACTATTAAAATTTTTAATGTTATATCTCTAGAAAAACCGATTCCCACCAAATTGGGCAAACAAGTAGCACTCCAGCAGACCAAGTAACTTTATATGTTTTAAGTTCGTCAAACACTTATGTTCAAAATGGCGACTATGCAAACATTTTTAGCTCAGTTTGTTGTTTCTATGAAATTAAGAAACAAATTTCAATTTAGGCCCATACTTTTTATGGTGGCAATATACGTATATCATAACCATAAAATCTGTCTATAAGGAGTCTGATTTCTCCGCTATTTTGTAAGATAGCAACACAATAAAATATAAATCATTCGTGGCATATCTCGGGATATAATCAACAGACTTCTTCCAAAATTGGCGAAGAAGCTTTACGGTGGTAGGCTATATTAATTTGTGTGTTTCAAATGTGCCAGATACTTATTTTCAGAATGCTGGCTATAAAGACAATTTAGCTTAGTGTGCTATATCTATAAAACTATCTACGCGATTTAAACATTAACTGTGTGTGTGTGTGTGACACTGTGTCAGTGTCTGTGACAATCATAGAATGTGCTAACACATAACCTTCTTGTCCTCCATTTATAAAGATCGTCACATGAAAANTGACACTGTGCCAGTGTCTGTGACAATCATAGAATGTGCTAACACATAACCTTCTTGTCCTCCATTTATAAAGATCGTCACATGAAAAAATGGCGTTTCTGCCATATCCTAAGGACCAATCAACCGAATCCCACCAAATTTTACACGCAAGTAGTGCTACAGCAGAGAGTGTAAAATANAAAATGGCGTTTCTGCCATATCCTAAGGACCAATCAACCGAATCCCACCAAATTTTACACGCAAGTAGTGCTACAGCAGAGAGTGTAAAATAACGTATTTTAGGTACGACAGTCTTTTTTTTAAAGGCTTTAATCTAAATCTGTTATAAGAATCAACAAGAATGAACCAAATAAAGCAAACTAACAGAATTCATTACAAGCATCAGTTATTCATACCTTTTTCGAAATAGTGCAGGGTGAGAAAATAGGATATTTTGCCATACTTACGGAACAATTTAACTATTTTGTACCAAATTTTTCTACATCATTAGCGCTACAGAAGGCTATGTAGACTTCAATGATTTGTAGGTTGACAGTACCTATTAGAAGCATATTATACAAAACTTCTTTTAAGGCAATTTTATAATATAGTGCCATATAAGCGAATAAAGTTTTTATGCCGTATCTCAGGGACCAATCAACCGATTTCCACTAAATTATTCACAGAAGTAGCACTACGGGAGGCCATGCAAACTTAAGTTTTTTTAATGACTTATTTTAAGTAACTTATTTTCAAAATGACAGTCCTGTAAATACTTAGGCTAGTAAACCATAACAATCTAAACATCAGACTGATTTCAACCGAAGTTGATGTTCCGAATCCTGCCCTCCGTAATGCATTTGATTGCATGCTAGCTTATGGTATACTGTTTTCTGGGTTCGAGTCCTGGGTAAGGCACGTGGAGATTTGCATTTGTATCACAACTGTTGCATATGTCTCTGGTTTCATCTTTAATTATATTGCTGTCAGAAATATGCCAAATCCTACCTACAATCATAGCTTTTAAGAACTTCTTAAATAAATTGTTTGCACCCATGTAGAAAGAAGGAAGTAGGCTCATTAGTTAAATAAGTGTTTAATTGTTTAAAAAGCGAATGACTACAAACTGAAAACTAACAGTTCTGTCCCTATTTACTTTGGACTATTTGACTGAATTTCTGAAACGGTCGATGATTAAAGACAAGCAGTTTTCATTAATTGCATATTAGAGTGCGAATTACTCTACACTTACAAATAAATTCAGTGGTTTTTGTTTAGAGGTACGGGAGGTAGAGTGTGGTAAGGGCATCATTGACCGTCACATATAAACTAACATTGCCTTTAAGCACAAGACACTTAGATGTAGCGCATTCGTACAGCATGCAAGCGTGGGTATTAAAGAGGTAGCTTTGCGAGCTGATTGGTAGAACGTCTACAGGAAAGTTTCATTAAAGCCATTCNAAGCGTGGGTATTAAAGAGGTAGCTTTGCGAGCTGATTGGTAGAACGTCTACAGGAAAGTTTCATTAAAGCCATTTATACAAGTATTGTAAATCTAAAACGTCAATATCTTAAAATTTTTAGTAGTTTGAAACTGGCATTTTGATGCTTTTAACAATATTCAAAATTATATATGTTGTAAGCCAACTATCTTGAATTTTGTGCGTATTCCTCAGTCACCTGGAATCAATGTCCATTTCGAAATAACAAGTATTTCTAGAACCAAGAAAATGTACTTAATATCAAACACTTGTGGAAGCGACGCGTATAAAAACGCACTAGCTTCGTCTACTTACTCTCCAGGTAGGCTAGAGGAAGAGAACGACCACCACGGAACAAAAGGTTTAAGTGCTTTCTACCCTTTCATTTCTNCTCTCCAGGTAGGCTAGAGGAAGAGAACGACCACCACGGAACAAAAGGTTTAAGTGCTTTCTACCCTTTCATTTCTTGCCATTCCTGGAAGAAGGCACTGCCGCGAGATAAATGAAGTGAAACAGGATAGAAGTGTTTACCAGCTGCAGGCTTTGGCCGCTTTTGCTTTCAAGAGAAGGCCTCCGGGAAGAGTAAAAATTCCTGAAATTTAAAATATGTACAAACCGGCTCCCGGAACAAAACCACAAATCTCACCATACACGACCTATACTTTAGCATTGAAAACGATAGCACCGTGGACACTAGCGGTATCTAGTTGGCCAAGAATGAAATTATGATGAGCAATTAAAACTGCTCACGTTTAATAAGCCGAGTAACTAAAAAGTGAATACCAGATTAGAGTATTCATAAATATGTTGCAGCTATAGTAATGTTGTTCTCTGTCAAGGTTGTGTTATTGCGATTTACTTTCGCATGTTTATAAAGCATCTTACTGTATTTGTAGTTTAAGCATTTTTCTGTATTTTTATTACACTAAAGAAAATACTTGATTAAATGTAGTTAATTAAATTTATGTCGTATAACTAAACGTAGGTAATTGGCCTCACTAACATCGAATATGAAAGGACTGTACTTTATAATAACTTCGTTATTAAGGTCGTTTGATTAATTATTTGTACAAATTTTTTTATCATACATTCTGAAATTGACAATAACATCTGATTCTTATGAGCCATATGTGTTTTGTTACATGGCAACCTCAATACATAAACGCACGTAATCCTACCCATATAGCAAAACACATATGGTCCATTTATGGTTTACAGTCGGATGCCAAGCCGGCAAAAAGTTGGCCAACAGGTGACATGCACCCGGCACTCTTGCTAGTTCTGAAGTGGCACCACTAATTAGTCATACTCTTCCCATTACTGACCAAGGTGTCGTAAACATAAATGGCCCAAGCATGGCACATATGCGTACAACAGCAATTGCCCATCGATGCACAACTTCACAGTCATCAGATGGCATATTGACGGCTAGTCATGCTTCCGGTATTTGTTTAACACTGTATATAAAAACAATACATCTTTTTTAAAATATTCTTAACTTTTTTTTGTGAATTTTTGCCGGAAGGGGAGCAGGGGGCGCGAAGTCACGCCTCTTGCAGCGGCAGCCTAGCATGCTAACCATTATTCTACTGTGCACGCTTACATTCAGACGAAGCAATTTAGAATATGTTCGTACTTGGAAAAACACTAATCTTATACAAATAATACCAGTTATTCCACAGTCTTAAAATTTACCATACTAACAAATCAGTTTTTAAAAAGTTACAGTTACACAAAAACAGTGGCGTTTAGAAAAAAACTTGCAACCTTAATCGCGACATTATTCCAAAAACTTTGCAATTTCTCGCAGTATGTATCGCTGAACACCACTCGTTGCCAATCCGCTAGCTATACTTCTGAAACGTATTGCGGGCAAACTGAACAGCAACCACTACCACATCCGGGAGGTTTTAGAGCCCGAGGTACTGTCCATCCTTCACGCAACTCCACATGCTATAGTTCAGCAGGACATGTGGCGAGGAATGTGCAAACCTTCTTCAATGAACAACGGGTACCACTGCTTCCCTGGCCTGCACGTTCACCTGATATGTTGCCCTTCGAACATGTCTGGGATATGGTGGGTCAGCGACTTGTTCACCATGGCTCTCCAACAACCACTGTAGAGCAGTTTCTTATTACAATACATCAAATACCTACGGTGATCAACAAAGAAAATATCGGCACGTGATTTATTCTTTATAATGATATTGTTTTGTCAATATTTGGTGATATTTATTTCAGATTCATTTTANTATCGGCACGTGATTTATTCTTTATAATGATATTGTTTTGTCAATATTTGGTGATATTTATTTCAGATTCATTTTATTGATAGTCAATAAAGCTTTATGCTATGTATTTGTATATAAATTAACTTCTGGGTTCAGAAAGCACGCATATGTTTTTTGTTATACCGACATTTCAGATAGCCACAGAAACCAACGACTCGATTAGGAATTTTTTTTCTACTTAATAAATAATCCACATGGTCANACATTTCAGATAGCCACAGAAACCAACGACTCGATTAGGAATTTTTTTTCTACTTAATAAATAATCCACATGGTCACTAAGGCACTCTTGAATAACGCGTCATGTTTTTCTTGTTCCCATACAGAATAAGTTTAAATAAATGGCATGTTTTGTGCATTTTAAGTGTGATATTTTAATCCATTATATATATGATCTCAATTCGTGATAAAATGCTGGAGATCTGCACAGATGAAAAAAAAAACAGTATAATTTTTTTTCACTGAGAAAATTGTTTTGTTAAAAAAAAACAAAAGTTGTTTTGCACATCAAAATTAATTGTTTATATAGGAGTAGTTAAATATTTTGTTGTTGAAAACTAATTTTTTTTGTTCTTTTTTCGTTGCCACAAACGTGTAAGATTTGGTTCGTGCAACTAAAGATTTGTGTGGCTGTAGCTATATTACAGTTTCGGTTATTATAAACATAAAGGAGGACGAGTGTCTAAACTTAGAACACTTCCGTCCGGGTACTACGCCTTAGCGACCTAGAGAACGGTGACAGTTAGTGAAAATATATAGTTTTATTTATGTACCATCTAACGTATGACATATACGTCAAATATTTAAAATGTTATTTATGGCTTTGATTTTATTTCTCTTGAATTTTTTTTATTTGGTTGGTATACGCTATTATTAAGCATCAATAAACTCACTAACATCACCAGTATTATCCAAATTGTTACAGATATTAATAACAAACTCTGGAGCTGTGAAGGGGCCGCGGTGGTGTAGTGGTTAGACTAGTTGCCTCCCACCTAGGCAAACGGCGTTTGATTCCCGGCGAGGTCGCTCTCAGACTTTCGCATATAGGATTCGTGCCAGATCATGCCACTGGCCGGCAGGTCTTCTCGGGGTATCCCGTTTCTCGCCCTTTCATTCCGGCCCTGCGGCGTACTCACCCCGCTTCACTCACATCAGCTCTCAAGACCTCGATGTCAAGAGCTGTCCAAATATCTTCACTCACTCACTCACTCGAGCTGTGAATTNCACATCAGCTCTCAAGACCTCGATGTCAAGAGCTGTCCAAATATCTTCACTCACTCACTCACTCGAGCTGTGAATTAGAACCAAATCTATCTAATGACCAAACCACCTCACAACCAACTAAATAAATGTCAGTACTAGAAAAAAGTTATTTTGTTACCACCACAAATTCTGTATTATGAAACATATCCGTTTATTAATGCTAACTAAATTCTTATATATTCAAAAGAAAATTTTCATTTCGCTCTACCGTAATATTTATAACGTTTACGGCAACCAACCCGATTAGTTGAACATATTTGCAATACGGTTGTGTGCACCAAAAACATGTACACGATGTCGGAACAACCAAACATGTGTTCAGCTCAACAACTTATTTTTAAATGGTATGTTTAGTTAAAGGTAACGAATGCAGATAGTCAGAGCAAGTGCAGATCGATCAGAGCCAACTAAACGTTGTTCAAAGTAGATAAATACTCTTCAGATAAATTTGTTTTGTATCTGAAACAAAATATTTCTTCCAGTGTTTAGTATATGGCTTTTAAATTTTAGCATGTAGATAACTGTTATCCTATTTCACGTTGTGGTTTGTTGCTTAATAAGTTTTACTCATGAGTTATTCCACTATCAAGAAGACAGGGAACTTTTAATTTGGCCACATCGTAGACAGTTAAAATGTTTTAATAATGATTTACGTCTACATCTATCTGGAGAGAACAATATAGAAATATTAAAGCATTCCGTTTTATACAAGGATCGCCGTAGGTCGTCATCATTGCTATTACTGAAGACCGACTACTATTGTGTTAGCGCGTATGTCGCCGGACGGTTCCGTTACCCCTCAACAACAGACCGGTCCGTGGCGGGATATAGTCTAGCGAGCATTAGGGAAGTCGCGTTCCCAGACGTCTGCCGGATTCAGCATTTCACTGTGTTGTCAGAACGATCGGGCAACTCATTATAGCTTGTTTCGATAAGTAATTGTGTAACGAAAATATTGTCGTTTAATTTAATCAGTAAAAATAAACGTGAATTGCAGATAACCTTGGCACTGGGGTCCTTGCCTTGTGAGCTCGTATGGAAACATGTCAAGATTCCGTCTGTAGTGATACTGTATTAGATTACAGAATAAAGTGCAAAATTTTGATGTCAAGGGGATATGCTGACAAACTAATTCAGTATCATTATTATTAAAGTTGTTGCTTTCTATAATGCAGGAAATGGTAAATATATTACTGTAACAAAGATTTTGACGGTAGTTATATTTATCCAGAGCCGGGGGAAAAAAAAACTCACGGTTCGTAACCGAATAAATGTTCGCGATCAGCAGTTTATCCCAGGTGTGTCTGGCGGCTTTTATACACGTGCCTGAACAGGTGGAAGAAAAAAAAAGTTTCCTATCTCAGCAGGGAGGAACGCATCGATGCGACCTGCGACTTAGCAACCAGGCGATGTTTCGATGGATCGATTGTGTTTAGTTTAGTGGCCTTACACAAGTATTCTGTGTTTCGCTCAGTCTCCTCCAGTCATCCACCTTCTACAGCGTCTCGTACTAGTGATGTGAACTTATTCGATTTTAGAATTAAAATGATCATCATNGAAATTCTTTAGTATAAGGCTTCGTTCTTTGCGTAATTTAATTATTCTGCTTCCCATTGTGTTTAGTTTAGTGGCCTTACACAAGTATTCTGTGTTTCGCTCAGTCTCCTCCAGTCATCCACCTTCTACAGCNTTTCGATTGTGTTTAGTTTAGTGGCCTTACACAAGTATTCTGTGTTTCGCTCAGTCTCCTCCAGTCATCCACCTTCTACAGCGTCTCGTACTAGTGATGTGAACTTATTCGATTTTAGAATTAAAATGATCATCATTTCTGATTCGCCTACGTCTGATATGAATAATCCTACATCTATTTAGTAAGCAACTTTGTCACCGAGTGATGCGGACTACGAATGTTGAAGGAGAAAGGAAAAAAAAAAGAGGCTGATATTCCGTTTTAACGTGGTCTAGCGCATGCGCAAGGTAAAATATGTTGTCATTTATCGACATTTCAGCAATTGTGGGAAGGTAATTTTTTTAAATCCTTTCAAGCTAGTTCCAACTGCTGTGTTGCCAGTACCTAATTTGGTCCGACTAAGGACCAGGCAGGTGGGAAGAACTGAGGAAGAGTGTTTCTATGAACTCAGTGTTTTGGCTTGCCTAGTTAAGAAGATCCAATGATGACATAACATAAGCATATCTCTTTACCCAATAATCTATGATCCTTGACACCCTCAAATTTGGTAGTTGTAATCATGTAGAAACGTCGAGCTAATGTTAATATTCTGCAAGTAGGTTTTGGGGCAATTACGAACAATTGTTATTTATAGCTTGACAACGTGTATGGGTTATAAGTCGCGAAGAAATAAATATGGTTTAAGACTGATATAAAAACGTGTAGTTTTTCGGACGTTAGTGTATTTTTAATAAGAGATGTTTATCTATGGAACATAGTTAGGTTTATTCTTATATACGTTTTTAGATTTGCTTACATAGCCAATATATGCACCAATCTCTGTTCTGAACAAAATACACTATTGTTTGTGAAAATTACAACACTCAGAAAGAATGACCCGAACTAATCCAAACTCCGAGGATGTGTAAAATCAGCAGTAAGTGATTACGATTGCAGAGAGATGGCGTACACGTAGGCCCAACAGTGCCCTCTCGTGTGGGACCTGAAAGGTCAGCGTTACGCTAAGCTCAGTCAGTGAAGAGCCGTCCAACGAAGTGAAAGCAAGTGCCATTCTTTAAGGGCACCATTATCAGCATGTAAGTGGGTTCGAACGATTTCGGAAAATTGATATCAGGATGGCCAGACCGGCACTCGAATCCCGGTCCTCCTGAATGCGAGGCCGAAGATTTACCAAATCTCCTCCTCGCTTGATAAATGTTTTCGGTATTTTAGATTATATATCAAAGAAAATTTTCTTGTCTTAGTTGCGTTATTTATAAAAGTGTTAAATGAAATAAAAAAAAATGGACAGTAAATAACGAATGGGCTTTGTGTACATATTTTCGTTACAACTTGAAGGGATTAAGATAAAAATAGGACCAATAATATTTCCACAAAACTTATCGATATTTTTTATATGCAAATACTAAAGAGTTACTTTGCCTGTAATTCTCAATTGTTAATATTATGTAGGTACTGCAGGTACCCGATTTTCATAGTAGACTAGTCTTTAATGCAATGTTAACAAGGAACAATCGTCAGAGTGTAAACTAGAGCGAAAGTTGGAAAGTTAAACTTTAGGGTATGCTTTATGTTGGTGCTTGCTGAGAACATTTCGGGTCCCTTTCAATTTAATTGCATTAATCATTTTTTTTTTTCAAAATTGTTTACAGCTACATTNCATTTTTTTTTTTCAAAATTGTTTACAGCTACATTTTCTAGCATATCCTTAAACATTCAAATATTTGATATTATTTTTGGTTTAGTTAAATTAGTTTTTTTATAATATTTTTTATACCTGTATGCAATACATGGATGTTGAATTTTGATAATACACTCTATTTGTGTGTAAATAACTCAGATTTACAAAGAACTTTGACAAATAAAACATCCACCTGCGTATGTGAGCNGTTACTTTGCCTGTAATTCTCAATTGTTAATATTATGTAGGTACTGCAGGTACCCGATTTTCATAGTAGACTAGTATTTAATGCAATGTTAACAAGGAACAAGCGTCAGAGTGTAAACTAGAGCGAAAGTTGGAAAGTTAAACTTTAGGGTATGCTTTATGTTGGTGCTTGCTGAGAACATTTCGGGTCCCTTTCAATTTAATTGCATTAATTATTTTTTTTTCCAAAATTGTTTACAGCTACATTTTCTAGCATATCCTTAAACATTCAAATATTTGATATTATTTTTGGTTTAGTTAAATTAGTTTTTTTATAATATTTTTTATACCTGTATATATGGATGTTGAATTTTGATAAAACACTCTATTTGTGTGTAAATAACTCAGATTTACAAAGAACTTTGACAAATAAAACATCCACCTGCGTATGTGAGCAAATGCATTGATAGCCACTATTCATTTATAATTGCAATGAAATAAAAATATAATTGAATATTGTACAGAGATATAACACCGCACATATTACGTGTACTCATTTATCTTAATAAATAGAAACACTCTTCTCGTTTTGCTGAAAAACTATTAATTCGGTAGTGAATACCGTAGAATTTTAAGTAACAAGAACTCATATAATAGCAGGATATTAAGGAATCGAGAGCATTGCATACGTGCCTGAAATTTTTTAGTTTACTACCATTAAGTTATTTAACGGATATGAAGCTGTTATAACTAATCGTAATAAGATCTTGTTTAGTTTTCTCCTCAGGGCGAGTTAACAACTAAAATAAAATTTTTAAATTGTAACTCAGCACATTCTCCAGAAAGTTAAATTTTACATTCAACGTTTTCAACGTCTTTGTAAAGGAAGAAAGCGAGAGAACGATGAGAAATGAGAAAAATATAAATTTGAATCATGTAGATATGACTTAAATTGAGATTATAGTACATTCTTTTCAGGTTAAAATTTTTTTTTTCATTAGATACAACAAATACCGACTTTGAAATGAATACTAATATTATAACAATATAAAAATATAATTAAATATGATAACTCTACGATCTACTGTCATGAAGATAAACACAGCAAAAAGACTTCTGCGAATCTCTGATAGTAAAAGTTTAATAACTTATAAGAAATATATTGAATTGCAGTTTAATAACGGGAACCCGTTATTTCACATTCACACAGGGTAAAAAGCGCAGAGCCTAAATAATGATGAACTTCAGCACGTCATGAAAGAGCTGCATTATTTATGTTCGACAAGAATCAGTGGCCTACATCAAAGCCGTCGACTCTTTGTTCTAATAAATANAAAGAGCTGCATTATTTATGTTCGACAAGAATCAGTGGCCTACATCAAAGCCGTCGACTCTTTGTTCTAATAAATAACCAGGTTATTATCATTCGCTACTGTACTGCACACGGCAAACCATTTTAGAGCAATTATCTTTGCATGACTTTCCCGTAAATGTTAACTTTGACAGCGATAATAATTACGCCTTTACAAGAATTTTTGTTCCTGATATGCAATTTCTGGCATGCGAAGCTGAAAAGTTTTAACAGTGGTTTTCTAAAGTGGATGTTATTTTTCAGCGTTTCCCAGGGAACTATTGCGTTTCCCCGAAATTTTCTGTAACATTTTCCCCTTCCAGTTTTTTATATTTATAAAAGAGTTATGTATCTGCTGTTTGGGTCATAACATTTAAATCAGTCATTGTACATAGAGTGAGACAGCATTATGTTCGAAATATATGCTATAAAACACTTAATGGACGTAAATTATTTGAAAATTATTTATAACATATGCCGTTGAAACGCTTCGTCACGTGTTGCAGAAAGCCACAATATGACATAAACGCAGACTCAAATATAAGTCTAGGTAAAATGTTGTCAGCAAATATGTGAGTAACATACGCATGATTCTTCAAATACAATTAGTTATCAGCTGAATAAAACGAAAGAAGCAAAAGAACAAATGATTAAAAGACCAAACAGCGGCAGCTGGACGACACAACGAAGACAGCACAAACGGAAACGCATACAGCTTGTCTCCTAAGGCAACTGGCATCTGTCCTCATCGATCAGACACACACGCAGACTGAGGCACGTATAAANCCCCCCCCCAAATCCTAATAGCTACAAATCTCAGCCTGTTTTCGGTGCCACTGTTTGCTACATTCAGTAAAACTTAGTAATATCGTATTCAAAATACAAATTCTGATTTTCATATTTTGTTGTCTACTTCCTTGGAAAGATAGGCTTATGAAATCATGCGAATGTCTGTCTGGTTGTAATTTCCTCCTCTCACCCTCTACCCTCCCCCCCCCAATATCTTTTGATCCTGTTAACCTAATTTCACCTAATTAGGTACCTAAATCTTATTTTCAAATGGTGGCAAATATAAAATTTAGGGTTATATGTCATATCTCAGTGAGCAAGTGCCGGCCCAAAATCTCACGCTTTTTGAGGCATCGGTATACGTAGATTAGTTGCAGGCAGGCGAAACCCTTAAAGGAGATACGCAACCTTGATAATTGGGAATTAAGATTAGTTATTTACAAAATGACAGAAAATACGAGAGGTGATACAACAATTTGGTGAATAGTGTTAGCATGTTAACAACAATCGCTAAACACACGGGCAACATATTATTTGTGGTTAATAACACAGTAATTCGTTATTTCTTAATGACAGGCGTCAGTAAATAACATGGCACACCCGTGTTACATGATGTTACCCGCCAAATGTTCCTAGATGACTAACATCTGATGTACTTTCTGAAACAATGGAAATTACTTATTTGGATTCCCAATTTTTGAGGTGGTCTCTCTTCCTTAATAATCACGTTTGGTCATAGGTTGTATTATGTAATGCTTCATTTGTCATAACGAATAATCTTACGAAGTTTGTAACTGGAGTTTAGGATCATTCTCCCCTCTGTTTATTCATACAGGATGGACCGTCTAAAGTGGACACAATCAAATTTTTTCGGAACGGTTACAGATCACGAAATGTGGTTTTGCTAATTGAAATTATATGGGGACAAGTAATTTGCAGCAAAGTGACTATTTATAACACGTGTATGGGCATAAATAGTTAAACCACATATGTCTTTTCCCCTGGAAACATACATTTATTTCAACGGTATCTGAAAGTTCGCGCAAAGAAGAATCCAGTGATATAGCATATGCGATGGAAAGTATTACAGAAACGTCAAGAAATAACGTGAAAATATGATTAAATTAAGTGGGCCGGTAGCATGGGGCAGTGGACATGTACTTACAGCTGTAAGCAAGCAACACGTGCCTTGACTCATCCTGGCGGGATCGCATTCTTATAGCAGCATAGCGCTTACCTTAATAGGGCAAGGGGCACGGAATGCGATATTGGACAAAGGAAAGCACCGCAGCGGAGGGAAGACGGGAAATGTGAGTGCAAGTCTGATATCAATACATTACATTTTATTTAGATACCAACGTAATTTAAAATATTTGTTTCCTAGTCATTAACTCTACTGAGTAATGAGTGCGTACAGGTGCACAACCAAAATAGAACAATCCAACCTAAGGAGAAAGCAATCGCATATGCATGCATAGTACAAAAGAGCACAGTTATGGTTGAAACGCTTCACATTAGGTCTTTTTACAGCATGTACTCGATGTGTTTACCGTCGACAACAATACACATCTGTAAATGCACACACAGCGAGCGACGAGCCGCCTGAAGTGTCTCTGGCGTAATGCCACTGCAATCTGCCACAATGCGTTCCTGCATGTCTTCTGGCGTAGAAGAACCACGTTGTAGACCCTTTCTTTCAGTGTTCCCCACAGGAAAAAACTGAGAGGTGTGAGGTCAGAGGAAGGAACTGGCCATCTTACAACACCACTACGCCCTAACCACCGATTTGGAAACGTTTCATTTAACACTTGCCCCGGCACCAAAGGTAATGCGCAGGACAACCACTTCTTCCAGAAGTGCCGGTAAGGTCTCTCTGAGGAAATGGGTGTACGTACAGCTGGTCATTGTCCCTTGAATGAAGTATGGCCCTATGACGTAGTCACCAACGATTCCACACCACACGTTCACTTTCCACTGCCGCTGGTGCTCCACGTGCCGGACCCAATGCGGAATCTCCGTCTCACTATAGTGCATAATTCGTAAATTTACGCACCCATGGTTTGTAAAGGTCACTTCATCGGTAAATATGATGTTCTTATGGAAATTGCTGCCAGCCCTTATAGACATCAGAACAAACCTACAAAACTGAACACGCTGCAGGAGCTCACCTTCATGTAAAGCCATATTGCCATGTGTTTCGATGGAATTTTCATTGGCATAGTATCCGTAATATACTTGTTTTACTTATCCCTACGAACCTGGAAAGTTCTCGCGTACCCATGTGGGGGTTTGCAGTGACATGTGCCAACACATCGTGTTGATGCATCTCGCCCGTAGCAATCTTTCGTTGCACTCGTGTTGTGGATAACCAGTCACCTTGTGACAAGATACGTGTGCAAATTCTTCGTATCGTTTGACGTGAGATGGGCGTCCGATTAGGATACCTTTCACCATACATTTGAACTACTTGCTTGGCATTTCTGCCACTCTCACCCTAAAGAAATAGAGTTTCCAGTTTTTCCTCATTCGTGAACTTTATTGCATACGTGCAGCCACACACTGCAATACCACTTACCATAACAGATTACGGGGACTGGTGCTGCGCTGCTATAAGGAAGCGGTTCCGCCAGGATGAGTCACGGCGCGTGTTGCTTGCTTTCAGTTGTGCGTACAGGTCCACTGCCCCATGCTACCGATCCACCTAACTTAATCATATTTACACATTATTTCTTGATGTTTCTCTGTTACTTTCCATCGCCTATGCTATATCACTGGATTCTTCTTTGCACGGACTTTGAGATGCCGTTGAATAAAATGTATGTTTACAGGGGAAAAATCATATGTGGGTTAACTATGTCTGTCTATACACGTGTTACGATTAGTGAAATTGCGGCAAATTACTTGCCCCCGTACGTAATTTTATTTAGCGAAAACCGCATTTCGTGATCTGCAACCGTTCCCCGGAAATTTTTGGGCTGTCCACGTTAGGCAAACCANATTACGGGGACTGGTGCTGCGCTGCTATAAGGAAGCGGTTCCGCCAGGATGAGTCACGGCGCGTGTTGCTTGCTTGCAGTTGTGCGTACAGGTCCACTGCCCCATGCTACCGATCCACCTAACTTAATCATATTTACACATTATTTCTTGATNTATATATATATATATATATATACATATATATATATGTATATACATATACGTTAACCTCTTTTGCGAAGTAAAATTTGTAATAAGCATTGCTAACAATAGCTCTTCAAAACAATATTTTTTATTACTTCATCGTAAAGATGCGTTCTTGCATCTTCTCATATCACTTAAGGTTCATCCCTTATTATATACTGATACCATGTAACAAAAAATTATGCAGAATTGTGGTAGCAGAGTGGTAGGCGTTGAAGACTGCGATATGTTCGATTCGAATTTGAATCCTGCTTGAAAGGAAAATTATAAAAATTTAAAAATTTCCTACATAGACACTGCTAAACAACTGCATAAAAGAAGACAATTTGTTTTAGCTATGATCTTTCTTTATAAACTGGAAATACCTAAATGCCAATTTACGATGAGGTTCCGCAAATTCAGGTAAAGTGTTTTTTAATGTATTAAAATTCCTTTATTTAAACAACAACAAATTAATAAATTTGCGAAGATTAATAACATTTTTGAAAATTTTATTAATCTTTTTTGTAATCNTTTAAACAACAACAAATTAATAAATTTGCGAAGATTAATAACATTTTTGAAAATTTTATTAATCTTTTTTGTAATCTTACGGAAATTTTTCTAACAATGTAGCTCGTCATACATTCCAATGGCACTTCCTTCATTTATTCTATCGAAACTTAATTATTCTGGAATATACAATCTCTTTCACGAGATTGTAATATAATGTAGTTTTCTTTCGCTTGATTACTTCCAAGAAATGTGGCGCGGTTTTCATGTATCCGTGAAGTTANTGTAATATAATGTAGTTTTCTTTCGCTTGATTACTTCCAAGAAATGTGGCGCGGTTTTCATGTATCCGTGAAGTTATCCTGAGCCCAGTTCCATGTTGTATAGTGTTTCTCTCTGA
Organism: Clitarchus hookeri; assembly: GCA_002778355.1. Lineage (NCBI taxonomy): Eukaryota > Metazoa > Arthropoda > Insecta > Phasmatodea > Phasmatidae > Clitarchus > Clitarchus hookeri. Next base: position 263,916 of record NQII01003221.1, read on the forward strand.
GCACACTTCTACAGCGAACTGACTTCTTGATTTTTCGCAGTTAATTACTTACATTTTTTTTTTTCCATTTCATGTTCGTCAAGGTCAAATGGTATTGCAGTTGTTCAATAACTCCTGTATTCCCTGCTTCTCGTACAGCCACCCTGATTCCTTTTACAACATCTTTTCCTGTGAAACAATCACGTCTGTCGTCTTCAACAAATGCTCTCGTTGTTCCTCCAACAAGCGCCTTGCTTCAATGGGTATTTCGATATAGNCACGTCTGTCGTCTTCAACAAATGCTCTCGTTGTTCCTCCAACAAGCGCCTTGCTTCAATGGGTATTTCGATATAGGTGGCAAATTTGTGTATTTTGTCTGAAAGACATGTACCCGTATTATTCTCACACACTCTTTTCGCAGGGTATCCTGTACATGTCCCTATTAATGTAAAGTATAATTGTACTACAATAAAAATCGCGAATATAATAGCAATAAACTTCTTCAATTTTTTTAACACTCTGAGCAATTAATTTTCTTATTGTTTGTTTTCAACACCTGTAGATGGACAATTTAAATCCTGCNTTTTTTTAACACTCTGAGCAATTAATTTTCTTATTGTTTGTTTTCAACACCTGTAGATGGACAATTTAAATCCTGCTGCGATCTTTCGTGAAGATTTAAGCGCTCACAGAGAAGAATTCAGCACCTATTTATGAAGGTAATTATTTCGTTTCTACTCCAATAAGTTATTAGCATGTTTGAAAATTTATAAATACTGAATCTACCTTAAGGTATGCGAATCAAGAATTTCATTTTAAGCCCTTGCAGAGTGCCGAATAGCAGTGCGTGTTTCCGTATAGAAGACGACATAAAACCACGTAAAGAAACATTGTGTATTTATTTGCTTACAGAATCACATTTCATGGTACCCCGAAGTTAGTTGTAGGTTTTTTAATTTAAAATTACTTTTTATAAAAAAATACGTATTAAGTTTTATTTTGGTAAGTTGGCCGATGTATTTATGCATTTATATAACGACATGAGGACATGTTGTTTAGAGTAAACACTTTTTACGACTAGTATATTTAAAACATAGAAAATAAAGAAAAATTTTGGAAACTATCGTGAAAAATTAAATCAAATTTAAGCCAGCATTAACGTCAGAATGTAGTAAAACTGTTCAGTAATTTTATTTATTACCACATGCTTATTACTCTCGTATGAACGCTTAGGCGAGCTGGCTTTGCCTGTGACAATAATCTAGGGAATTCCATTCACGTAATTATGTTTCCTGATTGCACTTTAAAATCTCTTCTTTTGCTGTTGCCTTCATTTACAATATGCTTTACACAGATCTGTAAACTTTGTCAAAATAACATAAAATAAATCTTGCCACAAAGGATTTACGCTTGTGTTAGAGCTTTCTTCTAAATCCACAGTATTTTGTATTGTTAATACTCACCTTTTCTTTGTTTTCTATTTTAGGGAATTGCTTTCATGTCATCATAAATAAATCAGTAGTCGATGAAAACTCCTCCATCTGTGAATAAGCGTTTTCTGTGGAGAGTATTTTCCTTACAAGTAAATTGGTATTCAATTCACTGACTTTATCAGAGTGCTCGCTGCAAAATGGCGATTCCATGAGTCACAAAAATTCTATGAACCAGCAATGTCACTGAGTGTTTCAGAATAGATTGAAGTGTATATCTTTCCATAATGCAGTGAAGGCGATGTTTTCGTACAGCTTCCAAGTGTCTCATTACATGACCTGTTGTTTAAAATATTCTTCCGTTCATCTCCAATATATAATTATTTTTCTTCTGTAACTCAGCAACTAGGTCTGTAACCAAACATCTCCATTAGGTTGATTAATTACCATTAAACATTTTTTATATAAAATCCTTTTTTTCTGAGAAGTACAAACATTCAATTTGATGCCCCCGTTTTGTGTCAGATATGTCGTAGTAAAATTTTAAATTAATATTTTTACATAAAAGTGTGCAAAGAACATGTTCAGTGAGAAGTAAGTGCTAGATACTGCAAAAGATAGAACGTCTCAATGTTGACTTATGCCGATTCTCTTATATGGCCGCTTTCTTGGTAAAATAATGCTTGATCAATATACACAGAAAACTTTTTTTGTTTGTTCTTTTAAAAGAAAAATTCTTCGAATTCCAGTTGCCAAGAAAATCCGCTGTAAAACTACAAACAGTTTTCTTGTAAAACCTGCAAAGTATTTATTTGTAATATTATAAATGAAAGCCTTGTATTACTACTTCAATTCTTGAAAAGTGTACGTAATATTTTTTTCCTATAGAAAACCAATGTATTGAATTAATAACAGAGAATAAATAAAAAATGATTTCATAATATAATTTGCCACAAAAATATTCTTTAAAGCATGGGGACTAGAACACACATCCCTTGTATTATATGTTCGCAACCTTAACGACAAGGCCANTTTTTTTCCTATAGAAAACCAATGTATTGAATTAATAACAGAGAATAAATAAAAAATGATTTCATAATATAATTTGCCATAAAAATATTCTTTAAAGCATGGGGACTAGAACACACATCCCTTGTATTATATGTTCGCAACCTTAACCACAAGGCCAACATTTTTGTTTTTTTTATTGACATGTATTTTGACACTATGATATAGAAGTACAATAGGGGACAGAGGCTCAAGTGCGCATGTCCTTACTCTGGTTACATACGTGTTACAAATGGATCAGTTATTGCATACACATACTCAGGGACACGCTTTAAAATAAAAAGAAATAATGCCCTAATTTTTTGTTCAGTGTTTTATATTTCACCATCAGCCATCTCGCCCTACGCAGTCTGTCAATAAATTCACGTAAGTAGAAGGGGGTCGGCGTATTAATAGTAAAGTCAATCAAGTTAATGAGTAACCAGACCACCGCTCTCCATTTGACGGTAGGGAACGCTGTCAAATCAAGGAAGCAGTGTCTCCTCACGTAGTTCGTCAGCTGCCAAGTCAAGTCTTCGTGCAACCTGACACAAACACCAGTTCCCTAAGGGACGGGAATAGATACAACTGGTAACCCGATGAAGTGCTGCATCATTTTGGTCACATATTACACATAGGTCATCAGTGTCTAGGAAAATACGTTTACGTCGAAACTTAGTGGGTGTTAAGTCGTTGATAAAGGAATATGCAGACGCTCGGAGGGCTGTTGTCATTTATATATCTGCTATATTTTTCTATGTTGTTTCCCATCGAAAATTGGCCAATTTAAGTCCCACCCTCGGAACTACATTCACCGTTCTTCGATGATGTTTGTATAACTGACTCGTCGTGATGCTCACGCTGTCCGGTAATTCACTGATAGTTTGTTGCACTCCTTAAAGTGCCTGTAGGTAATATCGAGGGACAATATGATAGTTTTTCCATACTGCGTGATGAANCGCTGTCCGGTAATTCACTGATAGTTTGTTGCACTCCTTAAAGTGCCTGTAGGTAATATCGAGGGACAATATGATAGTTTTTCCATACTGCGTGATGAAGCGTTGTGACATCGCAGTTTTCAGACATGAATTGTTGTATTATAGTTTTCTCAAACAAAGCCCTAGCTTTCAGTTTCAGATCCACAAAGCCAAAGACTCCTCTGTCTACCGTAAGAAGTGATTGCTCCCTATTCGCCCCGAAGATATACCCACGCCACATGAACCACCCTACGTACTGCCGTATTGGTGACTCGGTTGCTTTTTGCATGGGGAACAGGTGAGCTACAAACCATATCTGTGACAATAGGTGCGTATTTACAAGATATGCTCTTTGTAAAATTTTGATGCTACGAAGACGAGCGGATAGATGGCTGCCGCATACTTTGTGCACCACTAAGTCCCAGTTGCATTTAATAATTTGCTGAGCATTTTGCGTAAATTATATTCCTAACGTTCGAAGTTTATCATCCTTGACATATGGGGATACCTGTCACAGTGTATGTGGCTCAGGCTCCAGGTCGAGTAATTTTGTCTTCGCAGCGTCAACTCGGGCAGTTGCCGCGGGTGAAGTCAGATAGTGTGTCATTAAATCGAGCTACTTCTTCTTCACTCCTTACTATTTATGTGTTGTCATCGGCGTACCCAATGCATGCTATTTTTCGTGTTCCAGCACAGATACCGTTGATTTTTGAGTGGAGTGTTCTTAGGAGGGGCTCATTATACAGTACGAATTGGGACATGGATAAGGGACAACCTTGGCGAACGGAAGGTTGAATGTTAAAACTTTATCCCAGCCTCCCATTAAATTATATCTGTTTTTTTGTTCTCAGAGTTTGTAAAGTTATAATAGTTGTTTGTGGGAAGCCTACATTCAGCATTGCTCTGTCAAGGAGATTCCAGTTAACTCGATCGAAGTCTTTGTCAGAATCAATATTCAATAAAGACACTGTTCCCGGTGTTTATTTGGCTATTATCTGAACATCTCGCAATAATGCGGCACCTTAGAGGTGTTTCGCACTGCGCAAAATTGTTCAGGTCCTGTAATGTCAGATATGGCGTTCTTCAGACGTTTGGCGGAGAGGCGCGCAATAATCTTATGGACCGTGCAGAGCGCAGTTATAGGCCTGTAATCAGTTTTGTTGAGAGGGTTATATTTTATAGGGATCAGTGCCAAAATACCTTCATTTTGAGATCGACAAAGTGCGTTTCTGTTGATGACTTTTCGCAGAATGTTGCAAAATTCTATCTTGAGGATAGGCCAATAATTGTTATAAAATTTGCATGGAATGCCATGAATTCCCGGCGATGTCTTTTTAGGAATGTGTTGTACGATTACTGTAACCTTTTCGTCCGTGACTTCACGCTGGAGTAGATCACTTGAATATTCATTGAGACAGTTTGTAATGCTGTGCGCAAAGGGAGCTCCAACGTCTGTATCGACTGTCTGTTCTGAGTAGAGGAGTGAGTAGTGGTCATGGAAGACAGTCGCAATTGTCACTGCGTCTCGTAAAGTGGTTCCAGCTACAGTTCGTATGGCATCAACCAGTCTTTTGGCACACATTTTCTGTTCTCTCGCAAGGGCATGCTTAGCCACTCTTACTGNGTTCGTATGGCATCAACCAGTCTTTTGGCACACATTTTCTGTTCTCTCGCAAGGGCATGCTTAGCCACTCTTACTGCAGGGCATTATTGTAAGTATGAAAAAAATTGCATATACTGTTCCATTTTATTGTGCTGAATATTTTTAAAATTTTTTCTTTGAGTCGATGTTTTGTGTCTCNAAATTGCATATACTGTTCCATTTTATTGTGCTGAATATTTTTAAAATTTTTTCTTTGAGTCGATGTTTTGTGTCTCTCACGTTTGTCCCTGTCGAAGCCGTGGGGTCAAGATCGCGCAACGCCCGCTCGTAGAAGTATAACGTTGAAGCTTGCTTGCGCCAGCAATGTGCTCCGTGGAACTGAAACAGCCGCAGGATGCCTGGTTTGCTGCAGTGATCCTACCAATTGGTTGCATTAGCATTGCGCGAATTATGCCGAACCCAATACAGCCAAAGCTGTCTGAATTCAGAATCCACTTTGTCTTGTCCCATAAGTTTCGTCTGTAGTCACCCATAATTCCGCCCACGCACCGGAGTTATTGGAGGACAGTCGATAATCTACAGTACGAGAGAATGGTCGGAAAAGGCAGCGGGAATGACATCATAACTACGAACCGATTGTCTGTTGTTTCTGGATATGTAAAATCTGTCTATCCTTGAACTTGATTAATGCTCATGAAATGTGTAGTGGGTTCTTGGTATGTTGAGATTCTCTACCACATCGTCCACCTGAATAACAGTTATGAGTTCTTGCAGAGCCGTGCTCGTCGGATACAGTTCACCACGATGTTCTAGTGGGTTTAAACACGANTTCCACCTGAATATAACAGTTATGAGTTCTTGCAGAGCCGTGCTCGTCGGATACAGTTCACCACGATGTTCTAGTGGGTTTAAACACGATTGAGATCACAACTGAATATAATGTTGGTCCTGTCACCTTCTAGAAAATAGAATATCTCATGTGTGTAAAATTCTGTTCTTGCTGTTATTTTCTGTGCACCAGATGGATCATAAACTTTTACACGGTGAACCAGTTCAACAGTTTCAGTGTCTGGTGGCGTGGACGGCTTGAGTAATGTCCACGAAATTATGCGGCCTGACGGGTGTGTCCGCATGTCAGTAATTAGTAATTTAGTATGGTTCAAATGGAACTCGGTTGATAGTTTCTTATTAAGAGTCATCTTNCGACAGTAATGCAGTCTGCGAGCAAAGTCGTAGTTTGCATTGCGCACACACTGGCGTGGCATTTCCACTAGATTATAGGTATAAATTAATGAATAAATAAATAAATACTCATTGAAAAAAAAAACATATATATAGTAGTATATTTTTGGTTACGTTTGCATTAAAATTTATTACATTCTATAATCTGCCATTGCAGTTACATTTTTGCGTTAAGTTATTTAGTTACGCATATGTTTATTAAATAATGTTAATTAAAAATAATATATGCCTCTTAAGTATGAAACAATCTGGCTTTGTCGCATCAGGTTCAAAATAAATTTGACAGCGATTTGGATTTTGGTAAAGTAGTATTTAGTAAGATTCATTACAAACTATGAACTTAGTACTAAAACTATCAAATACGTCATCATAGTATACCAGGAATCGAGTCACGTAAACATTTATTAAAATGATATTGGCAGTTGGATCACGGCATGGGAAGAAGGTTTGGATTAACGAATAAAATACTTGTGCGTATATACTCAAACAAAAATGTACCTGTTCTTAAATTTTTTTTTTGCTTAACAAGGTTGAAAATGTTGCAATATTAATATTTTGTATTAAAAATAAATTTTAGCGATCGAACACTACATAATATTTTTGGCAATATTAAAGTATTGTGCGGGTTTAACCAAATCTTTCTCTCAGTACATACACCGTATACAATGATGAAGAAAATGACTGACACTGAGAATAATTTGAAGAGCAAATAATGCCTTAAATATCATAGGTTTCTGATGGCATGAATGCTTAGGCGTCGTGCTTGCATCACAAGGAGACGTGAACTATGTCAGCTTGTACCAAACATATATAGGCAAGTAAAAAAAATAAATAAAAAAAACAACTAACACATTGGTTATTTTTGTAATATGTGCTTGACGTGTTTGGTAGAAGGTGGTTTCAGGTTATGTGAAGGAGAACCACAACCACATCTCTTTTCATTTTTTAAAAGGTGAATTTTGGCTTACGAAAAAACAACCAAACTTTCAACATTTTAATGCTAAATTTTGCTAAGAAAACTGTTTCTACAGTCCCATTTTACAAAACCGATTTAAGATCTATTTAAATTAAATTTGAAGTAAACACACAAAATATTATTTTAAAATTATTAAAAAAATAACCAGAATGTAGAAATTTTTATAAACATAAATAATTTCTCACTGGGTTACATGTAGGATTTTTCTTTTTTTTTTTCCTTCATAACTACATACAATTAATGTTCTTAGTATCGGTATCTTGTAGTCCGGAGAAAACTTTATTCACAAAGGTCCCACAATATTTAGCGATTCCGAGTTAAATTGTGTCACATAAACTAAATTTAACAGATAACATGAGAATCACGTAGAATTTGTTTAAATTAAATAACTCATATCGTAAGGCGAAAATAATTTCGCACATTATTTGTAGTGACANATCACGTAGAATTTGTTTAAATTAAATAACTCATATCGTAAGGCGAAAATAATTTCGCACATTATTTGTAGTGACAGCGTTTTTCTGCACTTCATGTTATTTAGATTACGTATATTATATGTACCTGTCATGTCGATGATAGCGCTATTAAGAAATTGTTACATGATATGTTCAATTTATGAGTTGGTTTCCCGTCAGTGGATCTTGCTGGCGAAGAATAGAAATTCTTAATTTCACAAAGTTAATTAAATTATTTTCTCCCATTTTCTGTGAGGATCCATTTTTCCAAGGACTATCCAATTTCTGACAGATGTTTTCGGGAGTATTAAGGTAAATGGTTAATCATGACAACCTGGCATTTTCATGCGGGTAGATTGGTAGTTCCGTGCGCAAGGTCGCTTAGGCGTTGCCTTCGGATCACAAGGTCCGGGGTTCAATAATCGAGTATGTCACTGATGAACGGGACTTTCTAGTTGTAGGTTTAGGTTAGTTAAGTATGCAAGCTACCCGCTATCTCCCCATTTAATAATTTGCTTCCTGGAGCATATCATAAACTTTTAAACCAAAGATTAACGTGCTCGATTGTTATCAGGAAATAATCCAGAAGCACGTTAAACGGGGAAATTATCGCAACGCGTTTCGTGTTAACGCCCGTTCTGTGTTTCGTCCCGGAGTGATATCGACGTTGGAGAGCTCGCAATGAGCCCTGCAGGTCGCAGACGCGCAGGCCATAGACGACCCGCAGTAGTCGTCGCTAAGCGGTCGGCGGTCACCGGAACACGATTTGCCGACCGGAAACTGAGAAAACACGGTTAGCAGCTGCGAGCGCTGGCTCACCAGTACTGAGACATCTGCCTCCCCCGCCTTCCTCTTCCCACCTTTCACCATATATGTTCCAGTGCTGATCCAGTGGAAGTCGGGTTCCGTCACGGTTATATAAGTTAATCAACAATAATTTTTTTTGTCGATGTTCAGGCCGTCTCCCATTGGAAATGGAACATCTGGCCAATACGAGGAATGTCGTCACCATCTTGCTTGCTCTCCGTTTTGATACAACTGAGTTAGGGTGCGATTACGAATCATTTTTAAATTTCCATAACACGACAAAATACTAAAAACATTAAACTTGCCATTTTCAGTATATATTTACACCCAAAGCTGTGAAACCCGTGGTAAATACTAAGAGGAACTCTCTTACGGGATAATACACCATTAAGGTGCCTTCAGTGAGATAATAGTCAGAGATGTGGTATCAATACATATCGTTACCTTACAAGGAATTTGGGGAGTGTGTAAATACAACAGAAATTCCCAAGGGGTCTAATAATTTGTGTAACTTTCGTCTTACGCTGCTTCATTAATCAAGGGATTGGATTTTCAAACTCAGAAAGTTTGAAACCCAGCTATTTTATTACCTTTAACATAATGATTACGTCGTATAGGAATCCATACACCGATAAATGTAAAGAAACGTAAGTGGGCTTTACAATATACTTTAAATAACCCTTTTCCTTTTGCCTTTATAGTTTCAATTTCTGTACTTAGATTGCAGGTGTGAAATAATTGTTGTCAGAAATGATTACTATATTTAATTTTACCAATGAAATATATTTTTGGTATAGATATTGCCTCATTAGAAAAAAAAAGAACATTTAAAAGCGGAACACTGANTTACCAATGAAATATATTTTTGGTATAGATATTGCCTCATTAGAAAAAAAAAGAACATTTAAAAGCGGAACACTGATTCAAAAAGAACTATTCAAAAAGTTTATTACTTTTAGAATATGATTTCAGTGTTGGTATATAAGCTATCCAGAACCTCTCCAATACTAATTAAGATAGCGTAAAATAAATAAAATCAGAGAAAATAACAAATAGAAAAAATTTTACTTTTAGAAACTTCATTAAAAAGTAGCCTTTAACTTGCAAATGTGTTTCTAACTTTAATTACACTGCTTCCTCAATTTTATGATGTGGTTTTCTTATTGCTGTAATAAGGACAGTTAACTCATTAAAATATTATAAGATATTTATTCGAAAAAGTTAAAACTTTGTGCTCTCGATTTTTAGTCTACAGGCACTTCTTTTAAAACTGGCTCATAAGCAAATTTAATCAACGGTTCTGTGATTCCTTCTAAGAAAATTACGTGATTTCATTTGTAGATGTATTTGCACTGTATATTTCCAAGAATATATAGAAGCAAGTCAAGATAACGCAACTTCTGCGATAGTTCACATATTCAATACATGTTGTAACTACTGCACTAAAATTTACCCCACTATGCTTGTTTGGTTATTTCAAGAGAAACGCGTATTTCTGCGGCATGTTTTGCACTTGCTCGGTATCCATCAGGTGGTGCTCTCTTGGGCCTTTGCCCGCCCCAGCCTGAATACGAGGGTGGGGGAGAAAGGGACCAGCTCTGGCGTGCTTAGCAGCCCCTCCCTCTCGCCGCACAGGGTGTGCAGTAAACGCGTGCGAGTTGAGCCAACGCCCTGGCTGTTAGTAGAGCCTAGTGAAGTGCATTGAGCCGGGTGAAGGAACCAAGGAATGCTTTCTGCTATGTGAACAATTGTTAGTTTTTTCTTTTGAGTAGTCATATTGCAGCACTGGAAGANGGGGGGGGGTTAGATTTACCACAGTGGTTTCATACTTTAATCAGGTTTGTAATATATTTTTCTACATATTTGTACTAAAATTAATTATGCATTTTTTTTTTAAAGAAAGGACATTTCGGGTTCTAGATAAAATTACTGAAAACAATTTATGTGTGTTGCGAACTTCACAAACCCTATTCCATATATGGGATGAAAGTAAAGAAATCGACTTCCTTCTGACTGTCAGATGCAAATCATGTAACACATTGCTTATAAGTGTTTTTACAGTAATTGGACCATGCTGATACTGTGGATTTTTGCTCGCCCCCCCTCCCCCCAAACACAATATGGCAGACTAAACGGCAAAATGTTTAAAAAGTGCATATTGTGCTGTCTCAGCTCACTAAACTGTGGTAACCTGTGGAAACCAGGTGTTAACAAATAGAACATCAGTCATGAATACCTGGAAAATAAATTTCAACCCCACCTCAGTCTGACAGCTTGAACGTTAACAGATGATTTGTAAAAGGAAATACAACAGAAACAGAGATATAGGACGATGAAGTGAGAGAAAAAGGGGTGAGAGTTATGAAATAAATATGGGACGAACGTGTTTGCATGTTAAGATAGCCAATGAGTTATGCAGAACTACCTTAGAATGGAATGTTTTGGCAAGGAGGGGGGCTAAACAGACACCGGTTGTGACATACTATTTAATTGTTGTGACGAGTTCTGGGAATGGGTGGGCTTCAATTCTGAATTAACTTTCTCAAGACATTAGGACAGTACATTAGAGAATCAGGAATTCTGGAAATTTGGGTTGAAAGCTGATTTTTTGCTTTTGGTTCAGCCGCAAAATCACTGAAGGGAAAGCTTACAAGAAAGCACTGAGGCTTCATAAACTCACTTACCAAGCTCTCTCAAGAATTTTTTTATCCCTATCACACATGTTGTTTATTGAAGAACAGAATGAATGTCTAGCAGAGGCCTTAAAAACTACAAATGATGTTGGCCCATCTGCTGCTGTAAATGTCATCAGTTATTAAATGGCATCGACACTACAGGCAAGGTCTGAGTCTCCGAATGTGTATTTTCAGTAGTTCGTATCACTGTATTCGAAAGTAAATCCAAATTTTGCTTTTTGGTGGACTTTCTTAATATTGTGTCTATTCTCTTAATCTTCACGAAATTCATTCGAGAGGGTGATTGGGACTTGTATTTGCATAGTCTGTCAGAAATGTTGGTTTGCTTGGCTAGATAACACCACCTAAGATACTTGAAGTCCATGCCAGCGTACAATGCAGAAATGCATCAGTTATCTGAGGAAATAGAGTAGGTGTTTAGGTCTGATTACTTTGTAGTCAAAGAGACACCTGGAAAATTCAACCAAGTTGATTATGATCATGCTCAGAAATGGCTCATTGGAACTGGCAAAGATTCAGGTGGTCTAACTAGTATCACAAACGATGATATTGCACTTTATAAATAGGCTTTGTCCTTTTACTGGCAGTCGGATATAAGCAAAAAGACAGCTGAAATGTTTTACTTGTTACCCATGCAAAATATTCATAGGGAAGCTTGACCTAGTAGTTAAACTGCGATCAGGAAGGTAAAGATAACTTGTTTGAAGTTAAAAAATTTGCAGCAGTACTTTACTTTCAAAAATGTTTCCATCTTCAAAATACGGTTACCAAAGATATCGGAACTGATAAAAATTGCTGATTATATGGTAAATGCATGGGTCCTTGGTCAAAAAATTGTCACAAACTTTGTTAAGAAAGGGATTACCACTGAGGAAGGCATCACTACAATAAAATTCCATGATTATGTCAAAATCTTGTGCTCCAACATTTGTTCATATCTACAAAGCCATACCAACTAAACATATAAAATCCACTGAACAAAATGCAAAATAAGACACTGATATTATGCACCAAATCATTGCAGTTTATGAAACTGGTGGTCCTGTAGATCTCATTATCATCATATGCTGCGAACTATGTTCCAAACCTGTAGCCTTGGTAGACTTAAATGGTGATATGAGAAGTGTTGATAAAGCTGGGCTAATTAAGATGATGATTGACAAAATAACCTGCCCAACTGCAATTAAAATTACGAGTAATTCACTTATGGTTAATGATGGACAAGCCATGGTACAAACAACTGGAAACCCCACTTCGGATAGAACCTTTGGAGATCTTGCAGATGTAGTTGTAACCTACATCAAGAATAACTCTAAGGGATTCTCATGAGTGGATATATTGTTCGATCGCTACAGGAGCATATCTAACAACAACTTTGCAAAACAAAGGTGATAAAAGTCATCAAGACCCAATCACAGATGGCGGCAAAAGTGTGCTTCTTCCAGAAAACTGGAAAAACCTTTCTCTCCTTCCAGAAAATAAATCCCAGCTCGTATCCTTTCTGTAATACTACTTTGAAGGAACAGCATTTGATGACTTGGAAGTGGTTATCGCTAGAGGCTTCCAAGATAAAATCGATGTCATCTCAATGATAGGAACCAATGAATCAGGGATCCGATTAAACCACTAAGAAGTTGACACACACGTCATTCTGCACGTTGCTGCTAGCAACGACGAGACTATTGTCGTAAGAACAAGGGATACTGACAACGTCCTTCTCTTGGTTCACCACTACTATGAGAATGAATGTAAGGTGATGTAATTTATGGTAGGAACAGGGACAAAGAATAAATATATTCCAATAATTCTGCTTACTGAAAATTTGTCAACCTCACAAGTGTACAAACTTATGGGATATCATGCTCTCACTGGAAGTCATGTAACTTCATACATGGCCCCGATAACGAAACATGCTGATGAGAAATATACACTGCACATTGCAAGCTTCTCAACAGGTCTGGTGATGTGCCACTGACTACAAATGACGTGATTTCTGCATAGCACTTCTTTACCAGGCTCTAAAAAGTGTGCGATGATATGCGCACCTGCGGTGCCACCTGTTATGCTCTTTTTGGTGTGTGCAAAGAAGCTGGAAGCACTGCCACCTAGCAGTGATTCAGTTCAGCAACACATCAGGAGGGCTCGCCTGCAGGTGGCCATGTGGAAGAATGAACAAATATATATTTTCAACCCCCCTCCCTCACAACTTTATTCAGGAATGGGTTATGAGTGATGAACATTTGACATCTCTGTGTACCACGTTGGGTCCTGTTCCAGAAACTTGCTTGGAGTTAGTGTTCTGCAATAGCAGGGTTGAGAAGTGCCACACAAATAGATGCAAATGTCGGTTGGCCTCATTTAGGTGCAATACGATTAGAAAGTGTGTAGAGTGTAGGAATGTGTGGACATATCTATTACTTAAGGAATATGTTTTAAATATATCAGAAAATTTTCAAACCATTGTTTTCGAGGACTATCCATATTGGTAGAACTAATGAATGAGATGTGACATTAAGCTAAGTTAAATAATTTTTATTTGTGAACAAATATATATCATATTAATATTGTTATGCACTCGCTGCTTTGTTTTACGAGAGATGGAAGTAAAGGAAAGAGCAGTTATATGAAAGTGGTGGCAGCAAGTCAATGGAATGTTTTGAATGACAGGAGAGCGAACGATGTATCTGTTACAAAAGCGACCCGGCACGATAATCCTTTTGCTGACTCTGGTTGTATTGAGTTTCTGTATTTTTTTGAAAAGTTTTCTAGTGGTTTTCTGCTCTAGTTTCACTAAGTGTGACTCGGGGTGGGTCGAACTTTCTAGGTCAAGGCAAGCAGAGTATAAATAATGCGAAGGGCCTCTGGGCCGAAAATTTTGGATGAATGGATGAGTGGCTGGAGATTTGACGATAGACGATGGAAGAGCGGAACGAGTGACGAGACAATTGACCAGAAAAAGGAAAATCTGCGACTGCAAACACCAACGCAGTGAAGAGAACGACTGACAGACTGGAATATGGATCTGGGTGTGTAAGTGGAAGACATTACAAATTAAGACAACAGACAGACAGAAAGTATGTTAATGATGAGTATGACTTAATTGACTATAACCAAAGAGAGACATTAATAAGGATGTCAATCAGAGTAAAAAATACATTAAATATTTCGCTCATTAAGAAATAAAAAGAGTAATAGTGTAAATACATAGATTAATGCTGTAAATAATAGATATGTGAATAAGCTAAAATCCAATTTATGTTTTATAATTGTATTAAGACCTCCATCCCTCACGAACTCAGATACATTCCTAAGGAATTCATGTAACACTGGTGTCAGAGGTGGGATGGAGGCAATATTAATCAGTCAGTTGTAAATAAAGTTAGGCTATAAGTAAATAGTCAGTGTTTTTTAAACAAAGTAATACATTGGAATAATTGTTTCTGAAAATCATAAAGATTATTCTGTACAATAATCACTGTGAATGTTAACTAGTTAAAATATATCTAGAACTAGAAGCACTGTGAGCATTAATCTAGAGATTAGGTAGCCAAGTGAGCGGAAGTGTTCATAGCCTTGATAACAATATTTTTAGTGTGAACAAAGCTGTACATACCCAAAGTAGTAGTGAGAAAGAGAGTGTAAAATAATTGTAAATAATGAAATTAGTTCAGTAATTGTAAGTGTAAACGAGAATGCAAATAGTCTGATAACTACTGTAAGCGATATAGTACACAAGATATTAGATTATATAGATAGGAAAACAGACGCTATAAGTGAAAACGTAGACAAGAAAATTGATGGCTTTAGTGAGTTATTGAAAACGAGAGATCACTCTGTGAACAAGAAAATTGACAGTGACGCTATACAGCAACTGTGGAAGACAGTGTGGCTTATAGTGTCGTTGTTAATTCCCCCAGGCACAGACTATATGATGCCTGAAGATTAAGGGTATTGCAATAATGTAGTCTTTTACTGTTTAATGTTGAAGGACGAATATATTGTCTGGAGTTTACACAAGACAACATACATCAGCACTTCCGAGGTGTGGTACCTAATTTGACTACTCGTATTAACTGGGCAACTTCGTGGTTGAGTGGGGCTTCTCTTGGCGCCGATTTTTATACTTAACTCAGCGGTGAGTGTTGGTAGGCTGTCATCTGGGGATGAGCTCCGGCGAAGTGGTAGGCCTTGGAAAAAGGCCCGCAGGTGCTGCCGTCTCCCT
>NQII01003222.1:0-54005 GCA_002778355.1 Clitarchus hookeri
TTCTGGCCTGGAAGTTTATTGTCCCGTTCTGCACGCACGTCCGCTAAAAGCTCTCATGGTTTATTGCGGTATACGTCCGGGACAGGCGCAGCTGGTGGTGGGATCTCGATGTCCCTTGGGCAGCTGCAAAATGCAGCTGTGAAGCGCGGGACCACGGAAGGCAACAGAGGCCTACAGCAGACGTCGTGCAGGAACAGTTGCACATGCAGAAACCTTGAGTAGCGTGCCTTTGCAGCTGCGAGGTTCCTGGCGTCCCTCTGCCGGCACGTCCACAAACCCTTAATCCTTATTGTTAGGGACGCAGAATGCGTCAAACTGAAGCTAACCTTTGTTTCTACTGGTGGCTAATGTGCGTTGTTTTGCAATTCAGACTTTACAAATAGAGAGGATAGGAAGTCAGTGAGTGGGTAAATGGCGATCATGGCACAAATATGGTGATGATGGCACAAACGCACCAGTCAGTTGGAAAACCCAGATTACCAAAGAACAGAAAGAACTGTGGCCACATCAACTACCAAAGAGGAGTATGCATCAGTGTTCCATGCTACAAAGGAAGCACTGCGNCAGAAAGAACTGTGGCCACATCAACTACCAAAGAGGAGTATGCATCAGTGTTCCATGCTACAAAGGAAGCACTGCGGTTGAAGTAGATTAATACCGAATTAGGTCTAACAATATTTTTTCCAAAGCCGTTCATTAGTGTGATAATCTGGGTGCCATTAAGCTTACTGAGAAAAGTTTCGACATTGAACTGGTCAAGCATTTTGATATTAAGTAACAATTCTCTAAGGATTATGTCAAAAATAATATTTTGAAGTTCGAGTATGTTCCAAGCAATGAGAACTNCAGAAAAAACTGTGGCCACATCAACTACCAAAGAGGAGTATGCATCAGTGTTCCATGCTACAAAGGAAGCACTGCAGTTGAAGTAGATTAATACCGAATTAGGTCTAACAATATTTTTTCCAAAGCCGTTCATTAGTGTGATAATCTGGGTGCCATTAAGTTTACTGAGAAAAGTTTCGACATTGAACTGGTAAAGCATTTTGACATTAAGTAACAATTCTCTAAGGATTATGTCAAAAATAATATTTTGAAGTTCGAGTATGTTCCAAGCAATGAGAACTNATTAAGTAACAATTCTCTAAGGATTATGTCAAAAATAATATTTTGAAGTTCGAGTATGTTCCAAGCAATGAGAACTTGGCAGATTTTGATCATGAAAGCCATGAATGGGCCGAAAACTATTTTTTTTTATCAAGGCAATGCTTTGATTTGAGTTTACCTTATGTTGAAAAGAATAAATGTCTCCTCTTTCCTTTTTTACTTTTTTTAATGTTTTGTTTTACTGCTATGATTGATTATATTGATTTACTGATAACAGAGAACGGGGAAGAGTTGTAAGATGCTATGCCATCAGTAAATGAGTATTTAAATTTGAATAACCTGTGCTGAAGCAGGGATCAGTTTCATAAGTTGGCACACTGCTGCAAACTTTGCCATATCTTTTTGTTGCTTTGTGCAGTGCTGTATGGGTACTACTTATGTGTGTGTATGCGCGCCAGACTAAAGTGAATTGTATAATGCCTGTGGATGTGTTTTCCGAATATATTGTGGTGTTACAAAGATTGTGTGTGTTGTATTTCCACTAAGCCCTATAATTCTTGCAACAGTTTCCACCATATGGTTGATACTGTACATGAGATTATAGTTCATTTCATATAAGAAGGCTACATTCTGACAGTCAGTGAGTGGCAACTTAAAATATTGAAAACAAATAACGTGCCANTCATTTCATATAAGAAGGCTACATTCTGACAGTCAGTGAGTGGCAACTTAAAATATTGAAAACAAATAACGTGCCCTTTACAAAATCCTGTATCAGCTGATGCACGAACTAACAAAAGTTAATATTACGTTGGCTATTCTGAGAGCAGTGCCGAAGCACATCACACAAGCATAAAATACGCGGATAAGAAACAGTTCGTAGATTAATTAATACATTTTATTTTACGTGGT
This sequence comes from Clitarchus hookeri, assembly GCA_002778355.1. NCBI lineage: Eukaryota > Metazoa > Arthropoda > Insecta > Phasmatodea > Phasmatidae > Clitarchus > Clitarchus hookeri. The sequence goes on from NQII01003222.1 coordinate 2,020, forward strand.
CATAAAACAGCAGTTTTTAGTTTTAGAAACGAAACTTCGTGATAAAATAGTAATGTATAGGTGTTCAAAATGAGATGCACAATAAAACGATACGTATCCAAATGTGACGAAAAAATCCAAAGTTTCCAAACTCTCAAACCAGGTGCTGCCATCTTGTGGGTTAAAAGCGCACCATCTGTTGCAATATGCCCTTCCATGCCACCTGTTACCCGTATCCCGAACTACACCCAGAAACATATTATAGTTTTGTTTTTTAAAATAACGTATTTACGCACATATACAAATAATTTTATTTTCCCACGAGCTTTGTATAATTTTTAAAGTACCATATATTTTGTGTACTGCGTTTACAAACGACTCTACACACNTGTATAATTTTTAAAGTACCATATATTTTGTGTACTGCGTTTACAAACGACTCTACACACGTCCACCAAGCTCCGTTTACGAATGCAGCGCCATCCAAGCAGTTCACCAATTGCCACAAGCAGCAGCACCTCCTGGACGTGCTGACTCGCCACATCAAAGCCTATTCTTGACACGCCTGTTGATGGCGAATGGATACGTAAACGAAAAGGCACGGCGAGTGTCAACTGTCAAGAATGTGGCCTTCTTATATGGTACACAGTATATCAATGAAAAACATGAAAAAGCATGAAAATATTTTGAAAAGCTTTCAGAAGTAACAGCTATGTACATTATTAATAATAAAATACCTGAAAAAAATTTAACACTAAAACATGGCAATCATTATTTTCTTATATGTAAAAATTTGAATCAAGAAAGCTACATCACTGAAATAAAAGTAACTGATGTAACATAGAGCAACTATCTTAAAATACACACACTGGCAAAAAAAATAGCTATAACCACAAGGAAGTAACCTACACAAATGAAATGTGGAAGCTAGGTTAGACAATATGAGACATACAAATGATTCATATTTCACGCTTAGCCGCACAAGTGATGTCACCAAGGGTAGGTTTTGCAACTGTAGTTGCTGGATTACACTGGAAAGCCAAAAAACTGATATAGGCGTGCGTATGCAAATAACAGAGGTATGGAACCAATCAGAGTAATGCGACATGGTCGGCAGCGCCTATATAAGACAACAAGCGTCTGGCAAAGTTGCTAGATCTGTTAATGCTGCTACAATGGCAGGTTATCAAGATTTAAGTGAGTTTGAACGTGGTGTTATAGTCGGCGCACGAGAGATGGGAAATAGCAGCTCCACGGTAGCGATAAAATTTGGATTTTCACGTACAACCATTTCACGAGTGTACCGTGAATATCGGGAATCCGGTAAAACANTGTATAGGTGTTCAAAATGAGATGCACAATAAAACGATACGTATCCAAATGTGATGAAAAAATCCAAAGTTTCCAAACTCTCAAACCAGGTGCTGCCATCTTGTGGGTTAAAAGCGCACCATCTGTTGCAATATGCCCTTCCATGCCATCTGTTACCCGTATCCTGAACTACACCCAGAAACATATTATAGTTTTGTTGTTTAAAATAACGTATTTACGCACATATACAAATAATTTTATTTTCCCACGAGCTCTGTATAATTTTTAAAGTACCATATATTTTGTGTACTGCGTTTACGAACGACTCTACACACGTCCACCAAGCTCCGTTTACGAATGCAGCGCCATCCAAGCAGTTCACCAATTGCCACAAGCAGCAGCACCTCCTGGACGTGCTGACTCGCCACATCAAAGCCTATTCTTGAAACGCCTGCTGATGGCGAATGGATACGTAAACGAAAAGGCACGGCGAGTGTCAACTGTCAAGAATGTGGCCTTCTTATATGGTACACAGTATATCAATGAAAAACATGAAAAAGCATGAAAATATTTTGAAAAGCTTTCAGAAGTAAGAGCTCTGTACATTATTAATAATGAAACACCTGAAAAAAATTTAACACTAAAACATGGCAATCATTATTTTCTTATATGTAAAAATTTGAATCAAGAAAGCTACATCACTGAAATAAAAGTAACTGATGTAACATAGAGTAACTATCTTAAAATACACACACTGACAAAAAAAATAGCTATAACCACAAGGAAGTAACCTACACAAATGAAATGTGGAAGCTAGGTTAGACAATATGAGACATACAAATGATTCATATTTCACGCTTAGCCGCACAAGTGATGTCACCAAGGGTAGGTTTTGTAACTGTAGTTGCTGGATTACACTGGAAAGCCAAAAAAACTGATATAGGCGTGCGTATGCAAATAACAGAGGTATGGAACCAATCAGAGTAATGCGACATGGTCGGCAGCGCCTATATAAGACAACAAGCGTCTGGCAAAGTTGCTAGATCCGTTAATGCTGCTACAATGGCAGGTTATCAAGATTTAAGTGAGTTTGAACGTGGTGTTATAGTCGGCGCACGAGAGATGGGAAATAGCAGCTCCACGGTAGCGATAAAATTTGGATTTTCACGTACAACCATTTCACGAGTGTACCGTGAATATCGGGAATCCGGTAAAACATCAAATCTTCAACATCGCTGCAGCCGGAAAAAGATTGTGAACGAACGAGACAAGCGACGACTGACGAGAATCATTAAACGTGACAGACGTGCAACCCTTTCTCAAATTGGCGCAGATTTCAATGCTGGGGCATCAAGTGCCAGTGTGCGAACTATTCAACGGACCATCATTGATATGGGCTTTCGGAGCCGAAGACCCACTCATGTACCATTGTTGACTGCACAACACAAAGCTTTACGCCTCATCTGGGCCCGCCAAAACCGCCATTGGACTGTTGATGACTGGAAACACGTTGCCTGGTCTGACGAGACTCGTTTCCAATTGTATCGGGCGGATGGACGTGTACGGGTATGGAGACATCCTCATGAATCCATGGACCCTACATGTACACAGGGGACTGTTCAAGCTGGTGGAGGCTCTGTCATGGTATGGGGAGTGTGCAGTTGNATCGGGTGGATGGACGTGTACGGGTATGGAGACATCCTCATGAATCCATGGACCCTACATGTACACAGGGGACTGTTCAAGCTGGTGGAGGCTCTGTCATGGTATGGGGAGTGTGCAGTTGGCATGAAATGGGACCCCTGATACGTCTAGATACGACTCTGACAGGTGACAGATACGTAAGCATCCTGTCCGATCACCTGCACCCATTCATGACCATTGTGCATTCTGACGGACGTGGACAACTCCAGCAGGACAATGCGACACCCCACACGTCGAGAGTTGCTACCGAGTGGCTCCAGGAACACTTCTGACTTTAGACACTTCCATTGGCCACCTAAATCACCAGACATGAACATTATTGAGCATATCTGGGATGCCTTGCAACATGCTGTTCAGAAGAGATCTCCACCGCCTCGCACTCCTATGGATTTGTGGATGCCCTGCAGGATTCATGGTGTGAATTGCCTCCTGCATACCTTCAGCCATTAGTTGAGTTCATGCCACGTTGTCTTGCAGCACTTCTGCGTGCTTGCGCGGGGGGGCCCTACACGATATTAGGCAGGTGTACCAGTTTTTTGGCTCTTCAGTGTATATACGACTGTTCCAGTGTGCACGCATTCTATTCTGACTCAAGCCGTTGTGTCAGTAGCACTCCTTTAAAGTGTAACATGCCAGGGAGACAAGTTCGAAAGCACTTCAAACAGTTGGACTTGTTTGATAGGAGTTGCATCATACGGCTGCGGGAATTGGAATGGTCACTTTACCATACTGCAAGCCATAATGGTCATGTAAATATTACAGTAGTAAGTTGTTGGCACTAGTAGATAGAGGCCGGCAAGCACGTATGACTTGCAGGATTCGAGAGACCGCCACAAAACGCACTGAGGGAAAATCAATGGATTGTCTGACATGCAAGTAGTACCCACCCACGATGATTATGAACATTTAGCGAGCAGTGATGCCCACCCTGCAACATACTGCGAGTGCCAGTATCATTAGCAGAAGGCCGCATAATACATGAGAACATGCACGCAGACTGTTGCGATAACTGACCTTAGCACATCAAAGTCATCACAGACTGTACCAATGGTGTCATGACTGACTGTCATGAAGGAATGCAGAATGGTGGCAGATAATCTCCTGTGATGAGTCCCATCTTTGTCTTGGTGGTGATGACCAATGCATTCGTTATGTGGAGGCAATATGGGGAGTGCCGAGATGAACTCTTTGTTGTCACACATTTAAACAGCCTGGTGTCATGGTGTGATGATCACCATTGGCCTTCATCATGAACACTTTGACCACCCAATGGTACGTTCATGAGGTCCTGCAACCAGCAGCCCTGCCATTTGGGAATGCCCATACCAGTGCTCTATTTCAACAGGTCAATGCTCGCCCTCATACCACTGCCATGTCAAGAGCATGCCTTGATGCCATGGATACTCTATTATGGCCAGCCACATTTACAAACTTATTTCCAATTGAAAATGTGTGGGATGCTATTGGTTGCTCTTTTACAACTCCCAAAACCGCACAAGATGGATTATTGCAGAACACCATTAGAGACCTATACAACTCCGTGCAGTGACGTCTGGTGGAATGTGTTCGCAAAAATTGCACCTCAATGTCATACTTATAGCTGTGTGTGTGTGTGCACACTTTTGCGTGTGCATGCATGCATGTGTGTGTGTTTGTGTAAATATTACTCATACCAGCCTCAAGTTGTAATAATTTGTTATTCTTGGTGACTTTTGCCTTTCTTCCAAATATCCCTGTAAATGCAACAATTATTTTGTTTATGAGTAGTAGTAGTAATAATTTTCTGTTAATGATTACTCTTAAGAGTCACACATAATAATGTTTGTTGGAATTACTAACTGGTTTCCTCAAACAATATCAGTTAAGAAGAATCAAACAAACCTTTCATATAGCGTGAAACAAAAATTTTGGAATATAACTCACCATTCTTCTCCTATTCTGTAAACAAAAATTATGTTATCAGTCTGACCAATTGCTAGCTTTGCTGAGTCTGGAGAGAATGCTAAACCTTTCACCACATAGCTTTTCTTGCCATACTGTAATAAAAAAGAAGTATTATTAGAATACAGTATTGTCACAAAAAAAAACTTTCAACTAACAGGCAGTGCATTAGTCACTGAGGGCAACAACCTTGAAAATCAAAATATGGAATGAAAGTTGTGCTTTACTTTATTCAGAAAAAATTGTACATGCTAAAATAATGTGCGACAATCATGAATACATTTGTCCTAGAAAAGTTCATAAAATGTTACCACAATGCACATATTTCTGCATTAGTTTAAGAAGCTTAATAGTACCTTGGGTGTTCAACTCAGTTACAACATCTTACAGGAAGGTATAGTCACTGCCCACATAGAATGCAAGATCCAAAAGAGTGAGAGAAGGGTAGCACAGGGTGGAGTGAAACATAGGATTACGACCCGCAGGAGATGGAGATAAGCAAAACTGTTGTCTACATGGCAAGTAAATAACAGTCCAAGGTACAAAAGACAGATAGAGCAGTTGTCCACATGAACTGTGAGACTCCAAAAACACAGTGATGAGAAAATTCATTTTTTGATTTCAAAAGTCAAGTATGCAGCTGCCTATGTATAGCTTTACTTCCTAGCTGGGTGGGATGTGCCCTTGCTTGTCCTGCTAGCACATACTGACAAATTCAGTGAACATGACCCTAAGCAACCCAAGTTGCCACCAAGGGCAAGTATTATCTGAGTACCCCAGCATACTACCTTACGTTGCCACATTAATCCTTCACCATCCATGAGTTACAAAACTAGTCCTTCACTACCTACTAATTGAAAAATGCTTTTATCATGTAAAAACTTAGTTCTCTGCTGAAGTTACATCTTTTTTTTTATTTGTGTTATTTTCATTAATGCAATTTGGTATTGTAGTCTTATAAATGATGATCATGAAACAAAATAAGTGGACCATGTAAAATATTTTAACAATCCTGGAAACAGAATTACAAATACTGATCATGTAAAATGCTGAAAAAATTGAGTCAAAACCACTGAACCCCAATAAAATTTACAATTTTTTGGCATAATATTTTATCTGATTACTTTTGAATCATTATTTGGACATATCCGCATTCTGGCTGGCCTTGACACATCTCCAGCCATCTCTGAGAGTAAAAAAACATACTTTCAACATATGTATTTCTGCAGCAAGTCATATTCATTATACAAAACAATCACTTCTGTTTATATTAGTGTCTGGAAATGTTCGATTAGAGACTTGATTTTAATAATTTTATACAGTATAGACACAAGTGTGTTAAGACTTCCTACATTGCAAAGCTGGTTACACAGAAAAACCAGCCAATAGTAAAACAGTCTCCAAGTAAAAAGGTTCAGCTAAAAAAACAAATTGTAATAATAAAAAAAGCAATATTTATGAAAAGTCCAACAAATTTCTCAGTTTAATTCATTAACACCACTGACAAAATATCAAAAACATTTCATACACGTTAGCTTTCAATTTAAATTTAAACCAATAAAAGTGCTCTCTACACAGAGTGCATTTCAGCACGAGACAATCTATTCTCTAAGTGGCTATCACTGACAGCTCATGACATAATTATGTGTATGACTTTGAAAGGGTTCCCTGCTGTTACCACTCAGTTTAGTCAATTGACCATTACTTTCAATAAGGGATGTTTTACATTACAAATGTGGTTCAAATAAGTAAAGATGGGATTAAAAATAGAAGAACAACGAACATTAATATTTAGTTCCTCTAGTCATTTCTCGCAACTAAACAAATGCAAAGTACTGGCAAATTTACAATGTAGTTTTACAAACATGTTATATTTTTTGCACAACTAATTGTAGAACATCAAAATGCAGTTTTGCTTTGTAAAACTATAATCACAGTAACTAACTATATTAACGAGTATGTGGATGATTATTATTATTATTAATGGCTAAAATCCCACATATTTTACACGGAATGTGAAAACTGTAACATATTGTTTTAAAGAAATACTTAAACACAAGGACAGGAGAATTTCATCAATTCGTATGAGAACTTTTGTAGTCAAATCACAGTTTAAAAAACACATCCAGGATGACAGAGGCCTCCAAAATAACAAAGATTGAATCCTGTGCTATTTGGTCTAAGGCAAAAGTGGCTACTCACTGGAGCAGCAGAAATTAATAGTGGTTGAGGTTTGAGTGTACAGAGTCTAGCCTATGTGTCAGTGAATCCACAACATTTTCTAATCCTTACCAATAATAAAACGTTAATAACTTTACCATATGGGGGCCACAGTGGTATAGTGGTCCGACTAATTGCCTCCAACCTAGGCGAACCACATTCAATTCCTGGTAGGGTCGCTTCCTGATTTTCACATATAGGAATTGTGCTGGACAATGCCACTAATTTGCAGGTTTTCTCTGGCATCTCCCGTTNGCTTCCTGATTTTCACATATAGGAATTGTGCTGGACAATGCCACTAATTTGCAGGTTTTCTCTGGCATCTCCCGTTTCCCTTGCCCTTGCATTCTGGTGCTGCTCCATACTCACCTTGCTTCACCCTCATCAGCTCTCAAGACCCCAATTTTAAGAGCAGCCTAAACATCCACTCCACTCCATTATCATATGTTTGAAAACAGAGGTACTTGTCAGAAAAACCTCACTCTTATTGTAAACAACAAACATCTTTTCCTTTTGAAACGTTCTTTGCAAGCATCAGCTGTTAGCCAGATGGCACTTTAAAAACATCATGAAGTGCAAAATTTATTTCTGAAAAACAATAAAAATTTTGAGATGAAAATAATTTAAGTGCTTCATACAGATTGTTGTGTAGGACAACCAACATTGTGTGGTGTAGTACAACATATAATGAACATCTGATGGGCAGACGTTTAGATTATTATATACCATAATACTTCCCAAACTATCCATCTAACTCCAGAATATAATACAATGATAATTTTAAGAAACGGATGTCATAAACGAATACCCAAGAAAAATTTCTCAATAGTAATGCATAATATGACCATTCTTGTAAACTCTGCAATGTTTATATTAATGAATAACACTTATTAACCATTAACAGTGAATGTAATAATACAGCAATTAGCTTGACATTACATTAATTATTTGTGTATACTGTCATTCAATATATGGGATTTCATACACTTTTAACTTCCTGATTTTATCAGTCTACAACCACAAATTTTTGCCACTTGTTACAAATAAGACCCCCTCTGAAGTTACACAATTAAATTAGAAAGAAAATTAAGGAAAACTGTAAAAAATATGTTTTCAATTAAAATTGACAAACTCTGATAATGGTAGTACAAGTACTTTACAGACTTTACCTTACAATAAATGAATTNTTTTCAATTAAAATTGACAAACTCTGATAATGGTAGTACAAGTACTTTACAGACTTTACCTTACAATAAATGAATTCTAGCACAGGTTGAGAAGAGGGTGTATAGAGTCCAAATAGTTTTTGCCACTTCACCACAAAATAAATACACTTCATATGCTTAGAATAGTAAATCTGTTTGCTATATACAAACTTTTATCTTAAAACTTGGTTAAGATTACTCTTTAGCCTGAATGTGTATTCCCNTTTTCAATTAAAATTGACAAACTCTGATAATGGTAGTACAAGTACTTTACAGACTTTACCTTACAATAAATGAATACTAGCACAGGTTGAGAAGAGGGTGTATAGAGTCAAAATAGTTTTTGCCACTTCACCACAAAATAAATACACTTCATATGCTTAGAATAATAAATCTGTTTGCTATATACAAACTTTTATCTTAAAACTTGGTTAAGATTACTCTTTAGCCTGAATGTGTATTCCCNTAAATCTGTTTGCTATATACAAACTTTTATCTTAAAACTTGGTTAAGATTACTCTTTAGCCTGAATGTGTATTCCCCTACTGTGAACACAGTTGGCTTCTCCGGCCAGTAGTAGAACCTCTTATGGGTCCGGAATCTCGCATGAATCAGTGGATTGCTCTTCCAGTGGCCATCCCGCAACTCTGTGGTAGGCAACCTCATGGTCCCCACAGTCTCCACTTACACCAACCAGTATTTCCAGGCAAGCTTATTTCTGGGTACCCTGCACCATATGGTTGACAGACAAGATATAGGTGAACAGCAACCCCTGAAGGAAACCTGGCTTGGACCCAATGCATCACTGCTTCCCTCTCAGCTCAGACCAATAAACATTGGATTTTCCCAACAGTGTCAACAGGGGACTGTTGACCCTTATCACCCTAAATGTCTTGGTTGAAGTACAAGTGCACTACTTTTGCCAACTCCAGTTCTCAGAAAGCATCCTGCTAGTGTCACTGTCGGGTCCACTAAAAATATGACAATGACGGTATCTGCTGAGAGGATGACAGAGCAGGGAACCCCTGATATCCCCACATCAATTTGACAGAATATGTCCTCTCCCCACTAATATTGCTAAAGTTAGTGGATGCTCCTCTACACCAGCCCTTTTACCCACCAGGTAGCCGCTGGACATGAGTCTTATACTCCAGCACGATGGTGGCTCCACGAAGAAACTTGTACAGATCCAGTAAACCACCAGCACAAGAACGAGAAGCCACAACCCAGAAACCTTGCACATCCCACTGGGTGTTGCCTAACGATCCAGCACACTAATGGCTCCACGACATACAATGCACAGATCCAGCATGCAACTAACACCGAGCCACAAATGTATGACCAGAGCCTCCTATTGCTGCCCTACCAGGCATATGCATTATGTGCCTCACAATTCAGCACAATGGTGGCTCCGAGATACGCAATGCACAGATTCAGCATGCCACCAGCACTGGGACACAAAGGCAGACTCCAAAAAACCTATTATTGCTCTACCAGGTGTCTGCATAAAATGCCTCATGATCCAGCATGCCGGTGGCTCTGAAATGCATAAAGCACAGATCCAGCATGCCACCAGTACTGGGATGCAAAGGCACGACCCAAACGTCTATTATTACCCTACCAGGTGCCTGCACGAAATGCCTTATGATCAAGCATGCTGGTGGCTCTGTGATGTGCAAAGCACAGATCCAGCATGCCACCAGTACTGGGATGCAAAGGCGTGAATCGAACAGCCTGTTATTAGCCTACCAGGTGTTGGCATGAAATGCCACATGATACAGCATGCTTGGGCATGAAATGCCTCATGAACCAGCATGCTGGTAGCTATAGGATACACATAGTACAGATCCAGCATGCCATCTGCACTGGGATGTAAAGGCATGACCAGAACAGCCTATTATTACCCTACCAAGCGTCGGCATGAAGTGCCTCATGATCCAGCATGCTGGTGACTCTGGGATGCGCAAAGCACAGATCCAGCATGTCACCAGCACTGGGATGCAAAGATCTGTTATTACCCAGGACCTCTTGTAGGCGTTCTCCTTTCCCTCTGGTTCCAGTCTCGCCCAATCTCTTATTTCCTCATTCTGTGCCAGGAACCCTGTAGGATGCCTTAGAAAGGTGTCTGGTAATTCATTTTCCTTTCCTTTGCCGNTTCCTCATTCTGTGCCAGGAACCCTGTAGGATGCCTTAGAAAGGTGTCTGGTAATTCATTTTCCTTTCCTTTGCCGTGCTGCAATTCAAAATAAACTCATAGAGGAGCATCACTCACCCAGAGTTACTTTGTTCTTTCTTCATGCTGTTCAACCAAGTCAATGGCCTGCTTTCAGTCCACAATATGAATAGTTGGTCTTCCAGAAGTGCAGATACTTTTTTACTGCCCATATGATCGTCAGGCAATCCTGCACCTTAACACAGTACCTTTTATTTGTCCCTGTGAGTACTGTGCTGGCGTAACTAATTATTCATCAGCAAAACTTGTACTCCTCTCCTTCCTGGCAGAGCACTGCACCCATACCTACCCTGCTGGTGGTGCCTGGATTTGGGCGAATAAGGGGCTGTATCTCTNCTGGTGGTGCCTGGATTTGGGCGAATAAGGGGCTGTATCTCTTGAAAATGCCTCTTTATGGTGTCTAAAGCATTTCCAGAACCAATTGCAAGTGGTAGTAATTTTCTTCTCACAAACTAGAGTAGACAATGATGATGTTGAGGCAGAAACAACAAAACCAGCCCATGTAATCTGCCAAGACATTGGAATAGATCAGTCTCTTGAAGGGGTTGGGGTGTTTTCAAGCCAAATGGCATGACCTTAAATTGGAAAAGATCTTCCATGAATTTCCTGGATTCTGGATCTATCGGGATCCGCCAGTACCCACTATGTAGGTCTAGTGCTAACAAACTTTACAGACTCTNTTCCTGGATTCTGGATCTATCGGGATCCGCCAGTACCCACTATGTAGGTCTAGTGCTAACAAACTTTACAGACTCTAGATCCCATAGTATTATGTCCAGGTTCACCATCAGTGGGCCACATTGTAAGCTATTTCATTAATGGCATGGTAGTTTATACAGAAACTCTGTGCCTTATTTTTTTTTTAACCATTACAATTCACAAATTGCAATCGGACCTGGCCAATTCCACTATGTACTGCTTTTCCATATCTTGCACCTGTTCATCTATAACTTGCTGTTTCTCTGGGGAGGGTCTGTTTTGCCAAGACCAGATCAGTACTGGTGTTTTTACCCTGATCTCATGTAGGCAGCTGCACTTTCGCCTTAGCAGACCCTTCTGTGAGAAGATTTCTCTGTCCTTTTCTAATATGCCACGTAGTTCCCTAGTTTTAGTTCATGTTGAACCTCTTCCCAGGACAGTTCTTTTAGATTCAGCTCTTTCTAGCTGGGTATCCAGTACCAGGATCTGCTCCAGGTCCCATACTGGACACATCTTCCCCTGAAATCCAGCAGTTTCTTGCTGTGCAAGCAAAGTTTCCCGAGAATCATGTCTTCCTCAATGATCATTAACTCAACTTCTTGCTCCTTCGCTTCCTTGGTGCTGACTGTTATCTTCACTTCCTATATGGTGGGGAGGGTAAGATTTTCTCCGGCTAGGAAAACCATGTCTGTGGTGTCACTGGTGTTTCGTCATGAAATTTGGATCAACATTTCCACCCCGACAAACTGGCAGTTGTGGCTGAGTCCAAAAGGGATAGGTATTCCTTCCCATCTAAGTTCACCATTACACGAGGTACTTCATCTCCTTCCGTTCTCTGGAGTGTTGTCGGTTAATACTTGGATTCCTTCCCTTGGTGACCTCTCATTGTTTCTTCTTTCTTTCCAGAACCACAGGTTCCTTCTCAGTTCCCGAGTTAGTATTTCCTAACTTCTTGGGGGTGCCAATGGGTCACGTTTTCCTTGGGCTGGGGTTCCTATTCTTGACTGGTAGCACAAATTCTATTTTAATGCCCTTTTCTGCACACCCAGCAACAAGTTTTCCACAGGGCACTAGCAGTCCTGGCAGGAAGAGGTCTGCTCGTCTCCTCTTCTTCCTAGTGAGCAGTATCTAAGTCTCTCTAGACACATCTGACCCTTCTCACTAGCTCTTCTAAATCTCAAGGTGGAGGCTCCCGGATAAAGGCAGTAATCCTCTTTCGTGATTTGGACTATCAGCAGTACAATTTCACCTATTGTTCCTATGGGTATCAGATGCTGATAAAGCTATGCCTTCCATCTGATAAAAGTTTTCACTCTTATTATACTTAAAATGTTTTAATATGCAATGACACAATGCAGGTCGACACTCCCATTATTCACTAAAGCAACAATCTGGTGGTGACAAAGGCTATCTTAGACCAAACAGCTATTATATATGAGTGAATACNATTATTCACTAAAGCAACAATCTGGTGGTGACAAAGGCTATCTTAGACCAAACAGCTATTATATATGAGTGAATATTTTACCAGCATTAAAATTGCAATTGTAAACCATACCCAGGGAAAAACCACAATTAAAACTTGTCACAAAAAGAACAAACAATATACTAAATATAAACCTTTTGAGAATAGATTCTTGATTATAAANATTATTCACTAAAGCAACAATCTGGTGGTGACAAAGGCTATCTTAGACCAAACAGCTATTATATATGAGTGAATACTTTACCAGCATTAAAATTGCAATTGTAAACCATACCCAGGGAAAAACCACAATTAAAACTTGTCACAAAAAGAACAAACAATATACTAAATATAAACCTTTTGAGAATAGATTCTTGATTATAAACACTTAAACTAACTGAAGTTTACTTTCTCTATAGAAGCAAGTAAATGTAATGGTTCCCGCTTTTTCTTTTTTACAAAATTACATATTCAATGCTTTTTTTCCCCCTGTCATTGTCTAACACAGACAAACACGGTGTCTAAATTTTGTGCAACATATTTATTGCCAGTCGCTGTCAGTCGGTGACAGCTAGCTGCTTCGGTCTAGCCACAGTTCTTGTGAAACCAAGGTAACTAATAACAAACAGACCTACTATTTTTAGTTATATAAACCAAATATTATATAGTAAATGCAAACCACTGTTACCTGGAAAATATTGTGTCAATTGCAAATGCCATCTCTGCTTAAAAAAGAAGTATTTTAAAGGGCTCCATTACTCAAAATGACGCAGCCATAGCAAATAACTAGTAACCAATATTTACAATAACACAAATATAAAAGTAAACAAAATAAGAATGAAGCTGCCTACCGATGCAATGAATATAAACAATTACATTATTTATTTCCTTCCTTCCTGAACAATGAAAATAATACCACGTAATTTACAATTTTCTATTACACTTTACACACATGGCTATTCATGGCAAACTGAGCACTTATAGAAGTGCTGTTTGAGATATACAGTAAAATCCCGATTTTCCGGGGTAATGATTGGCTAAGGCTTTACAGATAACCGATATTCACGGTTAAAGCAATTGGGGAGGNTTTTCCGGGGTAATGATTGGCTAAGGCTTTACAGATAACCGATATTCATGGTTAAAGCAATTGGGGAGGGGGGATGTTTAGTTTAGACCTACATACTGCACACGGTAGGTTATGTATTCTCAGTTTCATATAAAAATTTTTTACAGTTCTCGAAAAGAAGTGCAGCCAAGATGCAAGATGTATCCCTCTGCCAGTGGTGAAAACAATCTTGGTGGGGTGCGGAACTTTAGTTAAACGTCTTTCGTGAGACGTGATTATTTTGTGGTTCTTATGAGAGAGTGGCGATTGAAAATTAGCATTGTTTTCATGATGATGTGAAAAATTTAGTTTGTGTGGAAATAACATTCAATTTACTGTTTTAACTTCATTGAAAGAACTAAATGCGATAAATATGCCGCTGTTCGTACAGATGCGAGAAATACTCAACATACAAAAANAACTTCATTGAAAGAACTAAATGCGATAAATATGCCGCTGTTCGTACAGATGCGAGAAATACTCAACATACAAAAATTTTTGCATTTTTTTAGATACTGAACTACACTAAAAGGGTGTTTATTTAGGCCACGTCCATTTGAAAACCTCTCGCAAGAACAACACACAATAAATACGTCACTGTTAAAAAAAAAAATGTGAAATGCACAATGTAAACATTTTCAGCAAATTTAACTTCATATGTAAAAATTGTTACTGTTTCAATAAAATAAATTAGTGTAAAACAAGGTTTTTTAAAAGGTCAAATACATTTCAAATAATCCGACAATAATTTAAGAAAATATTATTTACAAAATGCACAAACTTACTATTCCTAGACACGTGGCGAGATTTGGATGATTACTTCACAAAAATCACTTTTGTCAGTCACTGATACAAAATAATTTATTTGCTGACTTATTCAATAAACAAAACACTTGAGCTATTTGTTGAAACCAACAAATTTAAACTTCACAAAGTAAATACTTTTTCGCTCACGCTTCGTGATGGTCACAGAAAATGGCAGACCCCAGCACACAACAAAGCGGCAGACACATGTCGATAATTCATTTCACTGAGGAGCCTGTTCTAAAAAGGCATCTACGACGAACTACACTTAATGAAATACGCAAATACAAAAATTATTAACTGCATATATAATATTTCGACACCACCTGCAAGGAATTCTCGCATACAGANAAATACGCAAATACAAAAATTATTAACTGCATATATAATATTTCGACACCACCTGCAAGGAATTCTCGCATACAGATAAATTATGATGGAAGGGAACGCAATGGCAATGGCATTTCACCGGGCGGATGGCGACTACAGACAAGGGAGATTGGCGGAGACCTTTCACATAGCCGTAATGTTCGCATGCTCTATNACCGGGCGGATGGCGACTACAGACAAGGGAGATTGGCGGAGACCTTTCACATAGCCGTAATGTTCGCATGCTCTACCATAATTTTTCTAAATGTTTTTAAATCCATTGCTCTATAATGTTGTAATTATCATTCAATTTCTGCATTATAATTTTTAATGCAGCATACCATTTTCTTCTACAATCATCGCAGAGACTGCCAACTTAATAACACGCATCCTGCAACAACCATCAGCTGACACAGTACTTTGCAAATGGGGATAATTACTATTTACATGCTGTGTAGGTTGGTCACAATGACTGTCAAATTTTACTGAAGTTATATGAAACAGAGAATAAACAAATCATAAGTTCATATTAGAATTCAATTTTTTGAGATTCAGTGTGTGGCAACATCATAAATTATATTAAGATCATCATATACAGAAAATCCTGTATCAGCTGATGTGTAAACGATTGCCAGAAAATTTCACGTTGGCTATTTTGACATGCTACATTTGCACAACAGATATCAGAGAAATAGGCAGGCAGGTAGGAGATTATAGACAAAATATCTATGTATTTTATTTTATAATGTTACGAAACTGCTGTTATTAGCGTAACAAATTAAACACCTTTCTAGAATAATGTGTAAGTGTTTAAATGGAATGGAACACCGTATGTGATAGTTTAGCTTTGTTTGTCTCTTCTTCATAGGCCATAGCTAGTGCCTGCTTGCTGCTAATGTTGCCACGTACATGCTTCATATTAATTGAAGAGGCCGCACATCTATCTCACTCAGAGAGTTTGTAATGATGCAATATATTAATTATCGGGATTTGAAATTAAAGCCATGCGAAATTAAAGCCGTGGGAGTTTGTTTATCGTGGTAGTTCGTTTATCGGGCATACGTTTGCCATTTCAGGAAATCTTNAACTTCATTGAAAGAACTAAATGCGATAAATATGCCGCTGTTCGTACAGATGCGAGAAATACTCAACATACAAAATTTTTTGCATTTTTTTAGATACTGAACTACACTAAAAGGGTGTTTATTTAGGCCACGTCCATTTGAAAACCTCTCGCAAGAACAACACACAATAAATACGTCACTGTTAAAAAAAAAATGTGAAATGCACAATGTAAACATTTTCAGCAAATTTAACTTCATATGTAAAAATTGTTACTGTTTCAATAAAATAAATTAGTGTAAAACAAGGTTTTTTAAAAGGTCAAATACATTTCAAATAATCCGACAATAATTTAAGAAAATATTATTTACAAAATGCACAAACTTACTATTCCTAGACACGTGGCGAGATTTGGATGATTACTTCACAAAAATCACTTTTGTCAGTCACTGATACAAAATAATTTATTTGCTGACTTATTCAATAAACAAAACACTTGAGCTATTTGTTGAAACCAACAAATTTAAACTTCACAAAGTAAATACTTTTTCGCTCACGCTTCGTGATGGTCACAGAAAATGGCAGACCCCAGCACACAACAAAGCGGCAGACACATGTCAATAATTCATTTCACTGAGGGGACTGTTCTAAAAAGGCACATACAATGAACTACACTTAATGAAATATGCAAATACAAAAATAATTAATTGCATACATATATAATTTTCTGACACCACCAGCAAGGAATTCTTGCATATAGATAAATAATGATAGGAAGAGAGCTCAATGGCAATGGCATTTCACCAGGCAGGTGGAGACTATAGACAAGGGAGATTGGTGGAGACCCTTCACATAACTGTAATGTTCGCATGCTCTACCATAATTTTTCTAAATGTTTTTAAATCCATTGCTCTATAATGTTGTAATTATCATTCAATTTCTGCATTATAATTTTTAATGCAGCATACCGTTTTCTTCTACAATCATCGCAGAGACTGCCAACTTAATAACACGCATCCTGCAACAACCATCAGCTGACACAGTACTTTGCAAATGGGGATAATTACTATTTACATGCTGTGTAGGTTGGTCACAATGACTGTCAAATTTTACTGAAGTTATATGAAACAGAGAATAAACAAATCATAAGTTCATATTAGAATTCAATTTTTTGAGATTCAGTGTGTGACAACATCATAAATTATATCAAGATCATCATATACAGAAAATCCTGTATCAGCTGATGTGTAAACGATTGCCAGAAAATTTCACGTTGGCTATTTTGACATGCTACATTTGCACAACAGATATCAGAGAAATAGGCAGGCAGGTAGGAGATTATAGACAAAATATCTATGTATTTTATTTTATAATGTTACGAAACTGCTGTTATTAGCGTAACAAATTAAACACCTTTCTAGAATAATGTGTAAGTGTTTAAATGGAATGGAACACCGTATGTGATAGTTTAGCTTTGTTTGTCTCTTCTTCATAGGCCATAGCTAGTGCCTGCTAGCTGCTAATGTTGCCACGTACATGCTTCATATTAATTGAAGAGGCCGCACATCTATCTCAGAGAGTTTGTAATGATGCAATATATTAATTATCGGGATTTGAAATTAAAGCCATGGGAAATTAAAGCCGTGGGAGTTTGTTTATCGTGGTAGTTCGTTTATCGGGCATACGTTTGCCATTTCAGGAAATCTTAGCTTTATTAGCGTCAGCATTTGTCGATAGAAGCTTTTCCAACTGCGTCAACAGTTTTTGTTCTGGAAGCTTTGATTATCTTTTACTGGCTACGCAGTTCAGCTGACGTGGGAAAATGATGCCGGCCCATGCCATGCCCTTATCTGAGGAGAGGGGCTGATAGAGAAGCAGCAATAAATAGTTGGTGTGCCTAACGCCTGGTAACAGTGAAGGACCAACAGTGAAGAAAGAAGCATCGGGTGTGACGAATATCGCCCACACCGGCAAGCCCCCGCGACCGCTAAATCTTTTACCTTCATTCTTTTTTGGCATATACTAATTTCTCCTAAATTATTTCCGCCGATGTGGGAGGTCGCTAGGGTGCCAGGAGGGAACTGACGTCCCTCCTGCCTTCGTAACTTCTTGCGATGCAAGTTTTCAAGACGTGAAATAAACAAAACACTGCGGCGCTGTGATNTGCGATGCAAGTTTTCAAGACGTGAAATAAACAAAACACTGCGGCGCTGTGATCTCTTTGATTGTTTGCCTGTGAAACCTGTTCGTACTCTGCATACCTCAAGATTGTATGTGAACTGTTTCATTTGATTGAAAAATAAAAGTACAAAGTAAATAAACCGGAACTTGACTTTATTTGTTTGGCGCCTTTAAAGTTTCATGTTGCTACCAATTGAGCTAACCCAACTGTAACTTCCAGTCATCAATCCTTGACGTGGAACGTTACAAGTTTTTCAAATATTTCAACAATAATTTGAAATAATATATTTCAAACCCAGGTTGTTTTGAGCCTGCACAAGATCAAAAATTTACTTTCAAAAGGACGTGACAGAAATACTTTTACGACACAGCAACGAAATAGGTGACTGTGATGCCATCTGTTGGCCAAAGCATGTGGCTCGCTTCGGAAACCATGCCCCCCTAAAATGACTCTTTTTTCATGTGTAAAATGCAAATATGCAAACAAATTCTCAGAGTTTTAAATTTTCCTCTAGCTCTATAAGTATTTTAACGTAACATATTTGTGTGTGAAACGATTCTGCTTGCTAATAATTTGGATTCTGCCTGCAATCACCCAGCCTTTTTGAAGCTGGCTCACCATTTTGAATTTTTTTTGTCCCACTTCGGCAACAAAGTAAAAATAAAAGTTATTTATTTATTTATTAAAACCNTCACCATTTTGAATTTTTTTTGTCCCACTTCGGCAACAAAGTAAAAATAAAAGTTATTTATTTATTTATTAAAACTACACGTTGTTTGCGATGGGATCATTTTTGCAGCACATATTATTTATATTAATGTGATATTTTGTCATCCAGTCACACTCGGTGCCACGGTTAATTTATAAATAGCCTCCGCATGTACAAAATACTATAAACTTCACAATCTCGCCTTTTTCATGAGTAGAGGCCAGTTTTAACTGTAAAATACTTTATTATTATGAATGAAAATGTACTGTCTGACAATTTCCTCAAAGTATTAATACTTCCAAGTTTCACATATATTCATTGTTAAAAATATGTGTAAATACAGTACCATAAAACATAAAACCAGCACCGCATCACTTGACTGCAGTCTGGTAATTAACACCATGCGCTTGGGTTATTAATAGCAGCGGCACGCAACTAGTGGCAGAAGTTCAATATTTGACTTAGAACTGGTGGCTCCACAATTAAGCTGCAACCCAATTAATCCACCCCCTGTAAATCTGCAGTTTACTGTACTTGTATACACATTGTGTATTCCACCACAATATATGAAGGTAACATTTTCATGGGTCTCAACAAGTTATTCATGCACCAGTCAAGTGAAACTATTAGGAAAGTAAATATTTTACAAATTTTCTGATTATTACACCTGTAAGCACTACAAAAACTGAAAGTAAAATAAATAATTTCAGCATTTAAAAAGTTTACCTAATACTAAAAGTATTAGGTAAACACTCAATGTTAATACATGGGACTAATTTCCCCCAATCATTACCAACTTTACTGGGTGCATGCTAGTCTTGTGTGCCCATTAAAACATGCAGGTAGGGGCAGTGACATATTTGAAAGGTTCATTTTAAAAGTGCCCAAATAACCATGAACAGCCTACAGTTAAACAGCTTGTGGAAAAGCATCAAAATAATTTCTGACCACATGAAAATTATTTACTATTCTGCAGCAAGAAATTACCACACCAGCAAAAAAACATGAACTCCATCAAAATTAGAAATGTTATTTATCAAAAACACATTATGATATTACAGAAATGTAAATGTTACTACACACAATACAATATAACTAAACTAAATTCCATAATAATAATAATAATATATAATTTTATAAGTAAGACAGCCATGGTAAATAAATGTTTGCAGTAGGAAGTAAATTAAGTTCACTCTCCTGTTAATCTGTTTATTTAAAATGTCAAAGAGCTGTGAAAATTTAGGGTTAACTTTGAATTTTAGTAAAAAAAGCAAGAAAACCTGCAATAAATTAAATACATTCTTAAAACCTGATTTAAAGTTATTAAATTTACTTCCACCATAGGTAAAGACAAACACTGCAATGCTTCAAACTCAATGTTTACATTCCGCCACTGAATACTTAACTTATATATTTTGTTATGAAGCAATAAATAATATTGTAACAGAGATTATTTGAAGCTAGACATTTATTTGGGTTTTTTATTCGGATGCACAGCTTAAGTTGGNAATAATATTGTAACAGAGATTATTTGAAGCTAGACATTTATTTGGGTTTTTTATTCGGATGCACAGCTTAAGTTGGACTTGGCTGGTGAAGCCACAATATCATGTAATTCTTTTGTGAGGATCTGTTGACAAGGGGAGAGAATACTCTCTTCAGTTCAGTAGATGGCCGCAATCTTTAGAAACAATCTGCTTCTCTTCTTGTGAATGCCATGAGCAATGCTCTTCATGCTAATTACCACGGGTAGAGTCTTTGCCATGGCCATGGGTAGAATGTGTCACAGATGATCTGTGATAATTGCTGAGCAACGCAGTTGTACACATGTACTTGCAGCGTGACTGTAAGCAAGTTATCTCCTATGCGAGCAGTATGATATTTGTGTGACGTTTTGCAAACCATCAGCAGTAGGATGATCTGGAAAAACATAGAGAAAGCTCNCGAGCAGTATGATATTTGTGTGACGTTTTGCAAACCATCAGCAGTAGGATGATCTGGAAAAACATAGAGAAAGCTGTTTCTATTCCAGTGACAGGTGTGTGCAGGTGTCTTGATGTCTTGATCTTGGGCTCTTCAAATGAGATAAGGGCGGCGAGAGGATGAGTACATTCAAGGCAGATGACGGAGAGACNGTCTTGATCTTGGGCTCTTCAAATGAGATAAGGGCGGCGAGAGGATGAGTACATTCAAGGCAGATGACGGAGAGACGTTAACTTGTACTTTTCTATTATGTAGGTAGAGTTGATTGGTAGACATTCTGAGGTCAACACAATCAATAGTTATAAATAGCATTATTTACAAATGTCGTGTCCCTTACTGATTAACGTCCCACACTAAATAATTAAGTTTGGATTCTGGGTTTTGTCAAATAGGAAGTGTATGTAAGTTTAATTGAATCTCTACGTAAAAGTTCAAGTATTTATTGCTAAAGCTTAATTAGTTACTGCGTGTCAAATTGACGATTCTACTTCGAGTAAATTTTTGCTGAATCCTCGGCCGTGACTATCTTCTGTCTTTTGATGATCTTGGCATGTCATTCACTATGTAAACAGAGATGTTCAGAATTATATACAAGTTTGATCTGTATTGTTAACTTTTATCTGGTGTATATTAAATTGAACCATAAACAAAACATTTAATTTTTTTTTCTACAGGTAGTTAGCAAACCCCCCTCCCTAGAAGACTTATTATTATTAGTTTTACTAATTTTAATACTTTCAAAATAACTTATCATGAGGACAAATCATTGTTTCCCGCTCTACGCTCTCTTGTAGAAATTTTTGGTGGTTGGCGCAGTGTAGATGCTTCTGGAGTGGTTTGCTGTTTGTCAGCTGTGAAAAACACTTTATTTATTTTATGATTCAGTTAATCTTCAGCAGCTAACAGCTCGGTACGACCCTTACGCATATACACAGTCGTGAGGGTGTGGAGATATTCTTCTCTTTTTTTTTAGTACATTTTGTTTAGGTACTTTTACATTTTTTGTGTTACTTTTGGTTTGGCTAGTTTTTGGTTAATGAGTTTGAAACATTTTTTTTCCTTCTTTTTTTTATTGGGGCTTGTACATCACTACATAATTAATTATGTCAGTCATTAACTTTTTAGCCAGGTCTAGGTGATGATTTCTTTTTTTTTATTTTAACTAAAACATGCCATTGTTTAAATGGTTATTTACATAATCTTAAACGAATGTAAGCTGCGCTCTAGAAGTAGCCTGGATAATGTGTTTGCTGTATATGAAAGGAACAGGTAATGTTTTGTGCCGTAAAATAAAGAAAAAGCCATGCTGCAAACGTGTTGAGGTGAGAGGATAAACGCATGTAGCAGCAGAGCGAACTAGTGCAGATGCTGCTAATTGATGTCCGTCCGTCCGTCGGCATGATGTGCGTTGTGATCGAGCATGCTGGTGGCCCCAGGATGCTCATTGCACAGATCCAGAATACCAAGGCACAACCCAAAACACCTATTGTTGCCCTAACAGGCATGCCTCATGACAGCACGTAGGTGGCTCTGGGACACGTAACATACAGATTTAGTATGCTACAAGCATCCCGATGCAAAGGCACAACCCTAACGCCCTACTGTCTCCTGGCCTGACTGGGTGGTTCTCTTCCNTGCTACAAGCATCCCGATGCAAAGGCACAACCCTAACGCCCTACTGTCTCCTGGCCTGACTGGGTGGTTCTCTTCCACCCTTCTGTTATGTGGCGTACCACGACTCCTTGCCGTTCCCTGTTCCTCATGGGGATGCTTCGGGGCACTATCAGAGTGAGGAACTCGTTACCAAATGTTTCATAAAATAGCTACAGCACAGTTTTATTTGTTATGTCGCCCCTGACCACATTGACTCTCTGTTGCCTTATCACCCTACATTCCGTATCTAGGGACGTCCTATTTGGGACCGCAAAAATAGAACACTTGACTCTGCTCGACTGCCAACAACTACTTGGCCTCAAGTTGAGAACCTGCAGAGTAACTAACACACATTATAAAAAGTAAATTATGAAAGAATTGCTAAAAAAAAGTGACAGATAAAATAATGCCGGTAAAAAGATAGATTAATCTCCAGATGACTAGTTCTACCAGCGTTGAGGGGTAGCACTCAACGGTTGATGCGTTGCAATTGGCCGGCAAGTCACGGGGACACGTCAGTGTTCAATCCACACACGTAGCACACAGAGCATACAAAACAAGTATGAATGCCGCCATGCCCCGGTGAAGTCGAAGGCTGGCTGGGGCTGAAAGTGGCACACGGCTATGCAATGCCCAACAGGTGGGGATACTCAACCACACAACTCTAGTGAATGAGCACACCTGTCAACAAAATAAATGAATATTTTTAAAAATAATATTTTAGATGTGCAAGTATGCCAAGTTGCAAAGCTTTTCTTCCACATCAATACATAAAATCTGTAAAATTATTGTTAAAATTTTGTGACTATCAACTTGAAAAATTTCATTTGTGGTTTTTAAGAACTGCTTAAGAAACATAACACAACAACGCCTTCCACTAACTTTTATCTTACAACACAATTAATTTCTTTAAGAAAAATTTTCTCCCTCTTCACACTCTAGAAACTACAAAAGAGGAGTCAAAATTCAATCTAATAATTAAAATAGCACATAACTTTGTTTGAGAATTTATCATGAAATTGTATGAATGCTGGTTTTTTACTTCAAAAACTATATAACAAAATCCTAGTTTTATTCACATGTAGGGATATATTACCCATTAAATACATCAAAAAAACATAGTAACTGCTGCAACAACTTCACAAACATTGTGCTGACTGTAGAACAGACAACTTACGCCCTCACGTATCTTACGCACCCTTCATTTTACTTCCAAGTAATAGAAAAAAATATTTCACTATATATCTTATGCATACAATGTTTGAACATTTGACTGTAAGAGGATAGGATGGCAACAAATATTTACAAACAGATATTGTCATTCAATGAAAAGTGTGTTGGTTTTTATTTTCTTTTATGCGCCTGTTGCCAGTCCTTTGTATGGAAAACAAGGAGCCAGGCACTTCACCTCATATTCCTGGAATACCTGAGGCAAGGTATGCTTGTCTCCAACAAAGAGAGACAGTAATGTTTCAAGTCAGGGTGCTTGGATAAGGGAAGGGACGGTTAGGTTTTCTATTTTGTATGAGAGGGGAGACTAGAGAAGCTCAAAGTAGAATGGGTATTTATTTTTAATGTAAGTCACTGTTCAAATTTTTTTCTATTGGTTCATTATGTTACATAAAATGGAAAAGATGAGCAGGTATATGGCATGTATATTTTTAATTAAAGGCCTATCAAGAGAAAAATTGTAATTGTGCGGTAGACCTATTATTTTCTGTATGATAGGTGTTCTATAAATACAGTAAATAACTTGTCTAAATTAACTTTTAATAAATAAAACTTGGTCAGATGTTTAATAATATTTGCATTTAAAAATTCCAAGGCAACGGTTGTGTCAATTGTATAATGAGCACAAATTGTGTCTGCCAGCCAATCAACTGGTTATTTGTAACTGTCACTCACTGCCTGCTGCCCTCATCTCCTGGGGGAAATGGGACGGTGACTCCAGCAGGAGGAAGGTGGTTGGTCGTTTGAGGTGGTGTGGCAGTACCATCCTATAGTAACCAAGCCCTTCAACGCACCGGCTCTAGAAAGGGTGGATGATGTGTCTCTTATAGCCTCTCTCCACCCATGGCGACCTAGGGCTACCAGTGCCTGCCCTGTTTTTGCAAATTGGGCTCCGCCGCTTATATCCCTATGGGAACCAGTTTCCTCGTGGCTGGTAAGGGGTATTTGCCATTATGGTTTGGCCCGATAGTTGGTACCTAGGCCTGACCACTTGGCGGAGTGTTGGACCACTTGGCATTCAGGCCGATGGGGTCAAAGACAGGAATTTCCTGTGTGAAGAAATTCCAATGTATGCTAAAAGACAAGTGTCCGATGACAGCTTGCTGGCTTGGTGGTAACAGCAGACATTGATGAAAACAGGAAAAACTCCAGAGCAGTGGGACCCATGGGTAGCCCACGGTAAAGGAACCTTCGGATTTTTATGACGGAAACCGCCCTATCAGAGTCCCTCCGCACCTCCTGCCTGTGGAGTGGTCTGTGTAGCGATAGGACATGAGTAAACCCACTAGTGCCATGGAAAATAAGTGGGAGCACGGGCTGATCGGGTTGGCGCCATCAGAGGTTCTCTCTGATGTTCCGATCACTAGAGGTTGGACTCGTGCTGCCAGTGGTTAANGGAGTGGTCGGTGTAGCGATAGGACATGAGTAAACCTACTAGTGCAATGGAAAATAAGTGGGAGAACGGGCTGATCGGGTTGGCGCCATCAGAGGTTCTCTCTGATGTTCCGGTCAATAGAGGTTGGACTCGTGCTGCCAGTGGTTAACTCCGTATGCTGGAGGAGGTCTGGAGAGATCCCCCCTCTTAAAGAAGGGCCGAGCGGCGAGCAGGCACCTGCTTCGGTAGCGTCCTGGTAAGTTGTTAGGGGTCCGGATAGTGCTCCGGCCAGACCACACACTTGGTAATCTGAGTACGAGGATCTCAGGCCTTGTGGAAGGGTGATCCTGGCGGAGCTTGTGTATCAAGTCGAGGCTTCGGGCTTAGTTACCTCAGGTGAATAACTGGGACACTTGCGTTGAGAGGGCATGATCCCTCTTCCCTGCCGATTGGGCGGCCGTAGCGCGGGATGTATGGAAGGCTAATAGCGCTACGTATAAATAACAAAAGTATGGCAGAAAGGCTGTATGCTTGCTTATACCTGCCCGTATCTCCTATGGGGCATTCTGCTAGAAGAGGGAAGTTCTAAATATTATCAAGAGTGATGGCAACCTGGTGTCTTGTCTCTCCCTCTTGCTCCTTTTCACTCCGCCTGCTTTCTTTATCTGTTTTCCTCTTGCTTAACTCATGCTTGGCTACTTCCTTTGTTACGCAACCCATCTTTTGAACCTAAAAAATGGTAATAAAAAGTGCAAAGATACACAGGTCAATACGGTATAAATGAAACATTTATCACATGAACAAGAGCCGATCAGTAATGTGCAGAAGAGTGCTCAACGGTGTACCAGCTACAGCAATAAAACATTACCCTGTGCGTTCACTTCAATGAAAATGGGAGAAAACCGGGAGCATAAAACTCATTTTCTGGTTCAGATAGGGTTAGCAATTTTACTATTTTTGTAGACATGGTTTTAAAGTCATGCCTGCATTCAGGTGAACTGGACTATGAATTTCAAGCATACCACCTGGTATGTGAGTGTGTTGTGCCTAATAAATACTTGTAACGAAAAAAAACAGTTAAGATGCAATACGTGGGTGTGCTACATTTGATTATCTGCCAGGGTGAAACCTGAGATGCACGCATATAACTTGGCAAGATTATGACGGTCAGTGAGTGGCAACTTGACATATACAAAACAAACAAAGTGCCATTTACAAAATCCTGTATCAGATGATGCACGAACAAACAAAAGTTAATATTACATTGGCTATTCTGAGTGCACTGCCGACGCACATCAGACAAGCAGAAAATGCGCGATATGAAAGAGTTCTTAGATTAATTAATACATTTTATTTTACGTGGTCACAAAACAGCGATTGTTAGAGTTACAAACTAAACTTGTAATGTATAGGTGTTCAAAATGAAATGCACAATAAAAATAGCTTTTATGTGTAAAATAACAAATTTATGAACAGATACCAATAGATTTTTTCGCGAGCTCTGCATTATTCTTAAAGTAACATACATTTTGCGTACAGCAATTTTTATTACTAGTAATTTCTATTGGGCTGGTAATCATTTGTCTACATCCATTACAGGCCATGTTGTTCTACCGCAAGCCCATTAAATTTTTTCCATGTTGTTACGATATTGTATTAATAAAACGAAGAAAGTGGGACGCGCATGAATAGTTTTTAAGCAATTCTTACGTTATTCCACGCCACATATTTTCAACTCGAACTGTTTAGTATAAGTAATAGCAGAATTACTGCTTTGCAATAGTCGTTGGTGAATTGTTGGCGAATAAAAGTGCATTATCAATCAGGTTTCCCGAATTACATTTAGTTCCAGTTATATTAGCTATGATGTCCAAAGTGTGATAAGAATTACAACTACCGTCTCGCAAATGTTAACCCAAATTCACTGTCTGGGACAAATTAAAAAAGAGTTAACACCTTGTAATGACGCAATATACTTAAATTTTCGGGACTTGGGTGTAGAATTCTTTCGTGTGTACGAAGCTCGGGAAAGTTTCATAATAATTTTAACGGGTTTTCAGTAAAGCCGTGTTGGCTCGTTTCCCGTGTTTGTTCGTGTTCGTTTATCAGGAGTCCGGTTGTGTTTCATCATTTCAAACATCGTGGTTTTTTGGAACGCGTCATCATTAGTTAGATTAGTTCCTCCGGCGCCGTTTTGATATACGAGAAGTTCGTTATCCGGAGGTGAGTGCATCAACAAGTTTTTGTGGACCGCGAAGTCGTTTTTGTTGACAGCACAGTTTTAGTTTCCTGCGACGCAGTTACGATATCGGTAAAGTGCGCAGCAGTATCGATGTCAGGTTGAGCGTGTGACAGCGCAGTTCTCACGCTGCTGCCGGATGCCACGCCCTTATCACAGGAGAGGGGGGTGCAATAGGCAGCATATAGGCGTCTGGCTGTCGCCCTAAGCAGTCTTCTTAGAACAGCCGGAGAGCAGTCTTCTGCAGTCAGAGAGCAGTGGTGAGAGGAGTCTTGTTAAAGCAGTCGTCAAAGTTACTTCACTTCACGTCGCCCGTGAGGGCAGTAGTCAGAAGTATGATAGCCTAGGCCGCGTTCGGGCAGGACGGCAACCCCCACATCGGCAACTAGACTTTTATTTCATTTCTCAGCCGGTGTGGGAGGTAGCAGTAATTATTTATTCTTCGGGCCAGTTAAACCACTGTGACGCTGTTCGGTACCTGTAAATTTATCTCCGAACGGTTCGTACTCTGCCTACCGGTAATTAATCTGTGAACTGTTGTCATTCAAAAGATAAATAAATATATAGAACTAACTAACTTGGAACTTGAACTTTCTTTCATAATAACACGGTGTCCATTCATTTGTCTCTCGTGTTTCTACCCTGAGCAACAGCAAGCCGTGGCAAGTAAACAGTCGGCAGTGTAAGCGGCGGAACGTTACAAGATGGCGCCTAACCTTTGAGGCTGCATTATTCTAAATATTTTAAATATATTTTAACGAGTCGCAACATTACAACATGGCGCCCACCCAACTGTGCGGCTACATATTCTAAATATGCCTTAACAATCAAAGACGGAACTTTACAACATATTTAATTTTTTGCAAGGTTTTATATTTTTACTTGCATAACCTACAAATTTTTTTAGACAGGTGTCAATCTAAAATACCTTAAAATTTGTTTAACATTACAGTAAAATGGCAAGTGGATTAGCTGACGTGTTGATAAACTATACAGCCTCCACTTGACGCAGCAGCTGATGGCANACAGTAAAATGGCAAGTGGATTAGCTGACGTGTTGATAAACTATACAGCCTCCACTTGACGCAGCAGCTGATGGCAAAAGGATACATAAACAAAAAGTAAACATTTGGCGCTACTTTCATTGAAATGTCAAAATCTTGCCAAGTTACACGAGACAGAGAATACATGCTGTTCCAGTAATTTAACTGTTCCATGTAACATACCACAAAGGTCGTATGACAGTTTTTCCTGTTCACTACTAAGGGCTTTCGAATCTGCGGCCATTGCTCAGGAGGCCAGAGGGTATTTAAGGCTTGTTTATTGCTTTATTTTTATTGTTTAGTGCTATATTAATGATAACTGACTACTGTGCTGTAGGCACTGGAGCTTCNTGTTTATTGCTTTATTTTTATTGTTTAGTGCTATATTAATGATAACTGACTACTGTGCTGTAGGCACTGGAGCTTCACACACAATGTCATGATGTTACGCACTTTACGGGTACATTGGGTACTTTATATTTTCTTTCCAATGAATAGGTTGATAGTTCTGTTTTTAATAGTTTAAATAGTTGGCTTTTGTATTTCATTAAGTAAAAATTTTACACTAATTTTGATAGTGAGCCTGGTGCATTACTGACAGTATTCCTTCCCTTCCCTATTACTTTATTTAGTTTGTTGTTTATTATCCTTTCCTAATATTGCAGTACACGTGGCAAGCTCTGTTTACTATGGGTTGTAACATTTGGCTTGGGCTAGGGCCGCATCCTGCTCCCAGTACAGCTAAGATATTACAATGAAAAACAGGAAACTAGAAAATAAAGTCCATATCCTTCATTTTAGATTTCATCATATACCAATCTAATGTCACATTATAAGTTCACCAGTAGTATAAATACGGTGTAGCATGAACTACTTTTCATATAATTAAAACATTTATCTGTTAAAATATTTTTACTAATAAATTTTAAAATTAAAATTATCTAATAATTTTAATTTTTAAAAAAATTGTATTAATGTGCTAATTAATATAAATTGCTGAATTTAAATATGCAATAATTTATTTGTGCATTTTATTTCTAAATATAATTTGTAACATTATTCTATAAATATCTATAGGGGAAATACCTATGACTTTTAAGTTTAATTTTTAAATTTATGCTGTAAAAACACGCCATCAAAATGTAATTTTTAACTTATGTTATAAAAAAAATTTTTTATTCACCATAGAATTTTTTTTATTTCAATTGTTTCATAAAATAATTTAAAATATTTTGGATTTAAATTAATAGATGAAAGNACCATAGAATTTTTTTTATTTCAATTGTTTCATAAAATAATTTAAAATATTTTGGATTTAAATTAATAGATGAAAGTTTAACTATATCAAAAGTGAACCATGCTCAACCACCGGCCCATCTTTATCATGCATCTATTAACAGCCTTTTATATTCCCTTGACAGTACCCTTTTTTACCAAGCAGAAGTGCCAGCATGAACACTATCTCTGATTATAGGAGCAGTTCATTTTTTCAACCATCTGTACTGTGGTTTATGAATTGGAGTATTTTGTGAAATTCTGGATATCACAAATCCAAGGTGGACAAATACACACCCTTTGAATAGAGAACCATTGCCACTCCCTTATTCAAATGTGATTTGAAAACCTTGAATGGACTTTCACAAAGAGTATATGAAACAAAGTTACATATTTACATATTCAACTTAATAAGAATGATTCATTACTGTGTTATATTAACAATAAAAAATAACATTTTAAATATATAGATTTGTTTAAAAAAGCTATTACAAAAGATGTTAAATATTTTTTATAAGAGGTTTAATCTATACTAATATTATAAATGCGAAAGTGTGTTTGTTTGTTTGTTTGTTTGTCCTTACACGTCGCAACAGAACAACAGATCGACGTGATTTTTTGCACAGAGATAGTTGGAGGGCCGGGAAGTGACATAGACTACTTTTTATCCCGAGAAAATATCTCATTCCTTCGGGGAAATTCTTATTGGAAAATGAAAAAGTACACAAACGGAATAACAATGCAACGTAAACAATGCAACGTCGCAACAGGTTGACGTAATTTCTTGCACAGAAATAGTTGGAGAGCTGAAAGGTGATATTGGCTACTTTTTATTGCAAGAAAATATCTCAAAAAATTTACTCAATATGTAATTTCCTTTAATCATTCTATGTTAAACAACAGACCAATTGTAATTTTAAAAATTGACAATAGATGGCGTTCAAATAGTTTCAATTGACTGCATTTGCTTTTGGTTTCCTTTGATTTGCTTTTTGTTTTGGTTTTGAAGTTTAAGAATATTCTAATATTGTTCAATTTGTTAGACTGGATTGACCTTTGGACTGATTTGTTGGTTTGGTATTTGTTTTTGTTTACTTTTTCAACTGTTTTGTTTGTTGTTTAGTTTTTCATAGTCAGTTAAATAAATAATGCCTCGCAAACGAAAATCAAGTCTTTCAACAGCATTGTCTCAAGCACAAGCGAAAAGATTTGCTCGATCGCAAGTGTCTTCAGAAGATGCCGAACTGAGAAGACAAGAGCAAGCACAGCGACAAGCTTATTTGAAAGGCGCCGAATCGCCTGCTCACTCAGATTCAGGAAAGACTCGAAGAACAGGCCGCACGCCAGAAACATCTCAGGATATTAGAGACTCCTGCCAATGAACAGGCAGAGCGTCAAGCCGCTTTGAGAGCCTCGGATATGCATGAACAAACGCAGCTCTATTAAGCCCTATTAAGAGCCTCCTAAATGCCTGTTCAGACCCAACTACGACTGGAAGAACAAGCAGAACGATAGACTGCTTTAAGGGCATTCAAAACACCTGAACAGTCACAGGTGAGAAGAATCGCAAATGCGGAATTCCAAGCGGAACGTCGACGAGCTTTTCAAAGAAACACTTAGTCTGTATTTAATGATGCGGAATTTCATTACGATCCCTTAATTGATTATAAAAATCACAGGCTTATTGTTATCGGACTCACGGACAAGTCGTGCCGGTTTTGTAGCCCATTATATGTAAAATGTTTAATGCTCGCATTAATGTAGAAGCTTGCAGCTCTGTCCGCACTATTCAATATATATGCAAGTACATAAATAAAGGAAATGATCAGGCGATATTCAAACTCAGAAATGAATGTGGGGTGCAGCCCGTTAATGAAGTCCAGACCTTTCAAGTAGGGCGTTATGTCAGTAGCAACGAGGCAGCGTGGCGGCTCCTTGGTTTTCCCTTACATGAGAGACATCCAACTGTTACTCATCTTACCGTGCACTTGGAAAACGGGGAGCGCGTGTACTTTAATGAGAACAACTTCAATGAAAGGGCCTCATCACAGCCTTTTTCCAGCTATGTCAGACCGATTCTTTCGCAAAAACTTTGTTATATGCCGAAGTCACCCATTACTATACTTGGAACACTTCAAGAAAGGAGTGGAAATGCCGCGTTCAAGGCCCTGTTGAAAATAGGCCTGGAGTTAAATCATTACATGCCCTCTGCCGTGTGTACTCTGTACATATGTAACAAATTTTGAATGTTTCTGTTTGCGTATACTGCTGCACCTCGTCTGGGGTCCGACAAGCCATAGAGACCTTAAAACTGTCAATGGTCAGGAATGTGCAACGTATAGAGAGGCATGTGAAGCTCTGCACCTGTTAGAGAATGATAATCATTGGGACGAAACCATGGAGGAAGCCGTGCAGTGCCGGTCACCAGCCAAAATCAGGGAACTATATGCAACCCTATCATCTTGCGGCCTTAGCAATCCCCAACAGTTGTAGGATAAGTACAAAGAGTACATGGCGGAAGACATTTTGCAACGGCTACAGCAGACACACGCGGACATGAATTTAATGAATACATTTATAACGAAGCCATTGCAAAAATTGAAGATAAAATAATGGCAATTGTGGGGGAAAAGTTAAGCGATTTCGGAATGATTAGCCCTCCACGATCAGACATAAGCGACTTAAGTGACGAAATTGTTCGAGAGTTAAACTATGATGTCCCAGCGTTGCAGCAGCAAGTGAACGAAATGGTGCCCCGGTTATTACCAGAACAAAGAAACATGTTTGACCAAGTATTACGTCAAGTGGAGTCAGGGAATGGTGCACTCTTCTTTCTAGATGCCGCTGGTGGAATGGGAAAAACATTTTTGTTAAATTTATTTCTGGCCCATAAAAGAAAACACAAAGAAAATGCTGTAGCCATGGCTTCCTCCGGCATAGCCGCCACACTACTAAACGGGGGCCGTACTGCTCATTCCGTGTTAAAGTTACCTCTGAATCTTGCTCAGGAAGAGTCACCCATCTGCAATTTTAGTAAAAATAGCACTCGGGGTACAATGCTGCATCAATGTAAGTTGTTAGTGTAGGACAAAAGCATATTGTCACACAAAAAGGCGCTAGAGGCCCTAAACCAAACTCTACAGGATATACAATACTGACATCATGGGAGGAATGGTTGTATTACTTGCTGGTGANTGGGTACAATGCTGCATCAATGTAAGTTGTTAGTGTAGGACAAAAGCATATTGTCACACAAAAAGGCGATAGAGGCCCTAAACCAAACTCTACAGGATATACAATACTGACATCATGGGAGGAATGGTTGTATTACTTGCTGGTGNTAGAGGCCCTAAACCAAACTCTACAGGATATACAATACTGACATCATGGGAGGAATGGTTGTATTACTTGCTGGTGACTTCTGCCAAACTCTACCAGTGATTCAGAGAGGCACACCTGCAGATGAAATCAAAGCCTATCTCAAGTCATCAAGCTTATGGGCAAATGTCAAGAAATTCAGCTTGACGACAAATATGAGTGTGCACCTCTACAATTACGTTGATACAGGACATTATGCTGATACACTATTGAAAATTGGAGATTGGCGGTTAGAAACAGATGCCGAGGGCTTTGTGTCACAAATGGGGGATTTTAGTAATTTGGCGCAGAGTGATACAAAACTGATTGCTAGCGTTTACCCAGATCTACAAATAAATATAAATGACAACCAGTGGCTATGTAAAAGAGCGATTCTGGCACCAGAAAATGACATCTTTAATTACTAACATTTTGAAAGAGGTACAAGGAGAAACAACGGAGTATACAGAGCACTTCATATCCTGTAGAGTTCCTGAATTCTCTAGAGTTGTCAGGTGTGCCTTNGGAGAAACAACGGAGTATACAGAGCACTTCATATCCTGTAGAGTTCCTGAATTCTCTAGAGTTGTCAGGTGTGCCTTCACATAAGCTCCAATTAAAATTAGGCGTTCCGGTCATGCTTATGCGAAATTTAGATGCATCGCGATTATGTAACGGGACGAGGCTTCGCGTCACACAACTTGGGTGGAACATAATTGGTGCTACTATTCTGACAGGAGTAGGAAAGGGCGAGAACGTAATCATCCCCCGGATCCCTATAATCCCCACAGACCTCCCGTTCCAATTCAAAAGGTTGTAATTCCCTCTCAAGCTTAGTTTTACTATTACAATAAACAAAGCGCAAGGGCAAACATTACAGGTAGTGGGGGTGCACTTGGAAAAACCGTGCTTCTCTCAAGGCCAGCTCTGTCGCATGTTCACGTGTGCCCAATGCCCAAAATCTCCACATCTTAGCGCCAGATGGAAATACTTACAACATTGTGTTCAGTAGTGTCCTAAATTAGTGCTCTGTTCTGTGTTTATGGTCAGTGTCTGTTTCCTAACAAATACCGTTATTTCTCCCTATAAGTTTGTTACTACGAGTATAACCACGCTAGTGTAGCCGCGGGTAAAAGCTAGTTTACTTATATATTATGATTTTGTATACTGAATAAACACATTGTGAACAACGAAGGCACATTGTACTGCCTGAAATAGGATGCTTTATTACTGATTAGATTTGACTACACACAAGAGTGTCAAAGGAAGTGAAGAAATTATAGTGAGAACTCGACAGCGCTCTGCTCAGCGAGATTTGTTTTACTCATAACGAAGTGCGAGTGAGATACTTGCGGAGTTTCTATTGCGTTACAAAGAACTAGTCTGAGTTTGATTGTCAGTTATGCCAAACAGAAAATTTTTAAAAAATACTAAAATACTTCGATTTGAAAATATTTTCTGATATTAATGATTGAATATATTGTTGCAAGATGCCATGAGTGGCATATCTGAGTAGAAATGCAGGTCTTAATTAACTATAAAAGAACTAAATTTGATTTTTAATTTATTAACACAGTTATTATTTACAACATTAAAATACATATCTCCCCTAGTATTCTTGTTATTCTCAGTGAGCACAATTAATATGTCTAACCCAATTCCATACCTGCCAACTTTAAGAAATCATAATTAGGAAGATTTTGTAAAAACAATAAAATCATTAAATTTTTTAATAAAAATTACACTAAACAATGCAGGTTTACCATACATATTACTGCTTGACAACTAACTTCTTCCAAGAGAAAGCCATCTTCAACAGACATGTTTGAGTATTTTCTCGTTTCTTTATCATGGAGCTCTTGACATTTTTGTAACCTTTCTTTTCGCTTTAAACTTTTTTCCAAATAATAAAAAATGTCCACAAGAATGTCATCAACTTTTACTGGCAAACCAGATACAGCCTCTTCTGCAGATAAATTTATCAGGTGACAAATGCAACCAATCACAATAAGCCCAGGGTGTTTCTCTTTCAACACTGCTGCACCACCATTTTTATGGCCGACCATTACAGCTGCATTATCTGCACAAAAAGCCACTCAGTGTTCAACAGGAATGTTATTGCATTCAAGCAATGCAAGCACTAAATTACCTACATTACGTCCAGTAGAATCTCCTTCCAAGGCAGGGGTAGAAAGAACAGAGTTCACAATTTTCTCCTGTGCATCATTGTAAAACGTCACTACAATGGGATACAACTTTGAATTCGTGTCATTGCTTCCATCAGTTGAAACAGAAAACAGTGCATTATGCAAACATTGTGTTATTGTACGGCCACATCCATACTTGTTTGCAATTTCCGTGTCCTAGAACATTTTTTTTAGTAGCAAACCTGCATGATCTGCAGCAGTTAGGGGAATGTTGTGCTCTACAAAAAAAAGAAGTAAACAAGCATTCTGCTCATGTAACGTCCGAATCTGCATTTCCAGGTTTTGCAAACAACTTAGAAATCTTCTGATTTTCTTCCTGGCACTTATGTTGGCGACATGCTTTGCGCTTTTAATGTGTACACTTATATCTGTTTTCCCAACGTGTGCAATGTTTATGTTGCATCGGCATATAATATAAAAGCCAAACCTATCGGCCTTATATGATTTTATAATACATGGAAACTCTACACTGTATGATTCCCGGAATGTCTGGTAGTAATACTGCTTTTTNTATGGCCGACCATTACAGCTGCATTATCTGCACAAAAAGCCACTCAGTGTTCAACAGGAATGTTATTGCATTCAAGCAATGCAAGCACTAAATTACCTACATTACGTCCAGTAGAATCTCCTTCCAAGGCAGGGGTAGAAAGAACAGAGTTCACAATTTTCTCCTGTGCATCATTGTAAAACGTCACTACAATGGGATACAACTTTGAATTGGTGTAATTGCTTCCATCAGTTGAAACAGAAAACGGTGCATTCTGCAAACATTGTGTTATTGTACGGCCATATCCATACTTGTTTGCAATTTCCGTGTCCTAGAACATTTTTTTTAGTAGCAAACCTGCATGATCTGCAGCAGTTAGGGGAATGTTGTGCTCTACAAAAAAAAGAAGTAAACAAGCATTCTGCTCGTGTAACGTCCGAATCTGCATTTCCAGGTTTTGCAAAGAACTTAGAAATGTTCTGATTTTCTTCCTGGCACTTTATGTTGGCGACATGTTTCGTGCTTTTAACGTGTACACTTATATCTGTTTTCCCACCATGTGCAATGTTTATGTCGCATCGGCATATACTACAAAAGCTAAACCTATCGCCCTTGTCTGATTTTATAATACATGGAAACTCTACACTGTATGATTCCCGGAATGTCTGGTAGTAATACTGCTTTTTTCTACTCATCTTTAGTTTTAAACTTTGCAGAGTCGAAAATAAGTAACCTATCAAGACCTCACAAAACATGGCCAGCAAGAGACACAATACATACCACATTGTAATCACAGTCCATACGTAGTTACATACAGCTTTTATAGCACACAGTATTAAAATCCTTTAATACATATTTCAACTAGACTTCAAATTGAAACAGTTCACGGTAAAATCAATGGCCACACATATTCGAATTCACAAACAAATCTGGTAGCTATCAAAAACTCCAGAGACAAAAAAATAAAACTACAATAAACAATATATATGCAAAAATTGATTGTCGCCATCTTGTAACATGATCTTTTGCGATTCAGGCAAAATCAGTATCTATCTATATCGCCACAACACTACGACTTCAGTGTACTAATGTAAAATAATTGCAAAAATAATTTTTTACTGAATCAAGTAACTAAAAATTGGAAGAATGTACGTATTTTCGGAAAACAATATATAGCAGCTTATTCAGAAAGAATTCCGGAAAAATCGGAAAGGTTGGTAGGTATGCAATTTTAATTAAAGTCCGTATCAATGTCTCTATATTGATTACAGTAATGTAATTCACACTTATTATTTGCACATACTCAATCTGTCTATTGCTATTTTTCCAAATGTCTGTCACTCACGCATCCAGTTCAATAGTCCTGCCTGTCAGTCTCACTCTCCACTGTACCGATGCTTGCAGTACAAAGACTTCACTCTCGCTGGTCCCTCTCGCTGCCACTCTTCGCTATGCTGACTTGTCACTTTGCTGTCTTTGCACACCGGGCATTTAAAGTCATACAACCCTCCAAAATCTAAACACTCTGTTTGGAGGTCCATCACAGCTTAAATAGTTTTGCTGGCCATGCACCCTGAGTCTCACTGAGAGAGGCTAGGGCAATGATCAGAACATTCTTGCAAAGATAACTCCAAAAAAATCAATTCGCTTAAGAACGGGAGCAAACGAGTCCCAACAGGTTTATTGCAGCAGCGGCGGTACGCATGGTGGCACACCATTGTAAATCTCCACACACTCCTCGGATTAATAGCTTGGCCTTGGCACCCCTTTCCTCGCTTGAGCAGGGCAGAGCAAGGGAAGCGAAGCACAGCACTAAGCATATAAAAATATACACATTACTAAAATTTCCATCAGATAAATTTTATTTTACCATTATATTCCATATATAATCAGATTATGAATGTAAATTCTTCAGAATTAAATTTTGATTATATCTTCTTGATACAGGTTCATGGAACAGGTACCCCATCTCTACTTCCTCCAGTGGAAAACTTATTCTAAAAAAGCAGAACCCCCCCCCCCCTTTTCCTACTAAAATGTGATTAGAAAATGCTGTTTTTTGGGTTTGCAAAAGTAATTGGAAACAGATTTAATTTTCAGTGTATATTTCAGGTCCAAAATGTATTGAGTCTTTTTTTTTAATGCCCCATTAGTATTAAAATACAGATATACAGAATGTTTCAAAATTTGTGTTACGCTTTAAAGCTAGTAGTACAAATTAAATGGAACAACTTTTGCGTATAAACATGGGGTTGGAAACAATTAGTTGTGTTGCTCACATGCCGTGAGAGTATTACGGTAGGCAACCTGCCATACACGTGATACGTGCTTGGAGGTGTGTAATGTTATTCGACAATTATCAAAAATGGCATTGAGGTGAGCATTTGCAGTATTTGGCTTACACTGTTGGTGGTGTTTCAGATTTGTGGTGTTTANTCAAAAATGGCATTGAGGTGAGCATTTGCAGTATTTGGCTTACACTGTTGGTGGTGTTTCAGATTTGTGGTGTTTCAGATTTGTGGTGTTTATTGGGATCTGGTGCCTCTTGTTTACAAAAAAATGTTTTACTCTTAACACGNGTGGTGTTTCAGATTTGTGGTGTTTATTGGGATCTGGTGCCTCTTGTTTACAAAAAAATGTTTTACTCTTAACACGTTTTACACTAAGTTATAGACACAGTTCAATAGGGTGGCCACGTTGTTGGATGCACAATTGACAATGATGGAGCATGCTTTCTTCAGTCGCCACTACATCATCTTGAGCAGCCTGAATGTATGTGGCAGCGGCATGGATTCGCGCAATGAGGGTAATTTCTGAATCAACTGGAGTCTCGTATACTAGCGACTTCATGTAACCCCAAAGAAAGAAGTCCATCTTGGTGAGATGGGGAACGTGTGGTGGCAAAGGTATAGGCCCACTAGCGATGGAATTATTTGTTTCCGCCCTCCTGTTTACACGCAAAAGTTGTTCCATTTAATGTGTACTAACAGCCCTAGAGCATGATAACACAAATTTTTAAAATTATATATATATACATAATACTTGGTCACCCAATAAATACAAAATAATTATTTAAAACCCATAAAAATATTTATTAATGAAAATACCCCTCAGTTATACAGAGAATGACTACTGCATAACACAAATTGAACTTTGCATTTACATAAAAGAAACACCCCATAGGGTAAAAGATTTACGTATCTGCTGCTTGAGCGGCCCGTCCTCCCCCCTTCCCACCTTTCCCGTGGCGTGGAACAGAGTTCTGTTTTACATAGGTCCCTCTCTGCTTCTCTCTCGAAAAACAAGAAGCCAACCATTAAATCTCATCCAAGCTACACTTCCAAAGAATTTTCCACCTTCATGAAGTGTAGACAGCAGACCACAGTAACATCACATGCTGCGCGCACACCTCCACAATTCATTGAAGACAGTATGGGGAAGAGGGGGAGGGCGAACCGTCAGGTTTGACTCCACATCCACGACGTCAGCAGGCAATCCACGTAGTTTCTTGTAGAACAGCAATCATGGTATGGGTTTTCTTAAAACAGGTGCTTGTGTAGATGTGACACCATCACAACTACAGGTGTTTTCTCTAGGGTTGACGCAGTCTCATAGTCCTTAACTGCTCCGCATCAACACTTAAAAGAACACTTTGTTGTAAGAATCAAAGATTTCCATGCCCAACTAAAGCAGCAATGTAGAAAAGGAAAGACTTTATACTCGAGAGTAAAAATTACATGAATTGTAAGCTATAAAATGTTGAAGTTATAGGACCACTGGATTTAGAAAATTCAGCAGGAAATAGTAATTAGCAGATATATTAAAAATGGTCTCANTTGAAGTTATAGGACCACTGGATTTAGAAAATTCAGCAGGAAATAGTAATTAGCAGATATATTAAAAATGGTCTCAAATATGGAAAAATTTTTTACAAACGTTTATTGTCAATAATTTGTTTACCAACAAATTTTGATCCATAATTATTTCTATGATGCACTTTTTTGAGATAATGTGTGAAATGTCTGTGTTTGTGCAAAAGCAAAGAACATAACTTAAACTGTTACCTTTGTTCCTATAGGGGAAACATGATTTAATTAACAGACTTTTGCATAACAGACACTTCCAGGGAACATAACCTGCCCATTAAACAAACACTAACTTGTGATAAACAGTTAGTTAAAAAGCACTATAAACCCTGCATAAGCACTTGAACGTATATTGTGCATTTAGCTTTCATTTGTACAACTTTATGCATTTAAGTTAACTGATTGCATTTTCACATAAATGAAAAATTTTAGCAAACTGGTTGGGATTGGTATTACCACATAGAGCTAGTCCCAATTAATATTTTAACACTTGCTTGTGTTTATATATGTACAAGAAGTGTTTAGAAATAATCAGATGGCAAGTNGTCCCAATTAATATTTTAACACTTGCTTGTGTTTATATATGTACAAGAAGTGTTTAGAAATAATCAGATGGCAAGTAAGCTTAAAAAAAAAGATGGGCAAATGACTACCGTGAACTGAGCTGCTACTAACCTTTAATAAAAGCCTTAAATCATCTACACAAAATGACTACTTTTAGTATCAACTCAAATTCAAGTATGTTCAACAGCACTCTTGTTCAACACTCAAGGTGCAACTCGCCACTGGTAGACTTCACAATTAGCTTTAATTCAGTACAGGGCTCATCCGCACAATCTTAGCGCGACACTGGAAGCTCTCTCGAGCAGAATGACTTTGCAGGACAACAGTCCACAATGGTCAACGGTGCTGGTGGACCAACGATGACAACCCACGTTGTGTGTCCGCCTTTTATTGTCTCTGCTGCTCTTGTTCCCTGCTCGGCAGCTCAATTGTTGCCATTTTAGCACCTCGCACTATAACACTGCCTGCCCACCTTCTCAGTTTCTAGGCTCTTCAGCTGTGTGGTAGATGTAATGTATGGTATAGTTTCCATTCTGTTTAGACTGAATCATAAAAGTGAATATAAGATGGCAACCTGCTAGTTATAAATTAGTTACGGATGTAGTCCTTTTGTGCCCAGCAAGTTATTTTGAGTGAGCAGTTGGCATTGTGAGATCAGCAAAACTTTGTATATTGTATTTAAAATATACTCTATAATATAACATAATTTTCAAAAAATAACTTTTATTACCATAATTTTTAGATTTTAGTGATACAATACTGNTACTCTATAATATAACATAATTTTCAAAAAATAACTTTTATTACCATAATTTTTAGATTTTAGTGATACAATACTGTGTTTCCCAAATCAATGAATTACAAATTACATTCTCTCCCTTTGCTCATAACGCTTCACATACTTTCAGACTCATGATATGCTTTTATAACCACAATTCAGTCTCCAATATCCAATATGGTGTGGCTACACTTCTGAAAAACACGTGCCCAAACGGACAAGATGGAGTGTATGAGTCCGCTGGACAGACACTGAAATTTATTTAATTTCAATTGATAACAGTGAAATCTTTACCCATATTAATATTTAACCTACAAACTATTTCTGTTCAGCTATAACCAACGTGTCTCTTCAAAATCTGTTTTGAATTTGTATGGACTTTTAACAAATTATTTTAATTTATAGAAAAATATACTTAAAACAACCAATTTATACAGTGCTTCAGTGTTAAAAGCAAGATAAAACCTTTTTCCATATACAATTTTTTTTTTAATCAATTGAACATGTAACTCTTAGGGTGATTTTTCAAAGGTTCTTTTCAAAAGTATCAAAGATACCGTGAATGGAGTATATAAAATAATTTTCAAAAAATAACTTTTATTACCACAACTTTTAGATTATAGTGATACAATACTGTGTTTCCCAACTCAATGAACTACAAATTACATTCTCACCCTTTGCTCATAACGCTTCACCTACTTTCAGACTCATGAACTGCCACTGAGTTATGATNTACAAATTACATTCTCACCCTTTGCTCATAACGCTTCACCTACTTTCAGACTCATGAACTGCCACTGAGTTATGATATGCTTAAATTTAAGTTTCAAAAGGGGTAATGTGACAAAATGTTTGTAATAATGAAACACTGTATCAAGAAATACAAAATAAAATAATCAGAATTTTTGAAAACCCCATTCACAAGTATATTACAAATGGAAATACCATTTAAAATGGCTATTTTGCTTCTCTTCCTAATTAAGATCAGGTGACCTAAAAATTTTTTTTAATGATTTTGTGTACTTTTTTGCAGATAATTCATGATGTTTTTAGTGGTTTTTAGTTGATTTGTGTATTCTGTTAAATATAGTATTCTTCATAGCTATCTTGCGAAGTGTGGTTTTTTTTATGATTTTTTGTGGATTCTATTGAGGACAATTCTTAATTTTGTTTAGTGGTTTTGGTCTATTTTTTGGGGTTAATGATCTCTACTTCAGACCTCTCTTGTCTATTTTATATGCATTACTCTGCACAATTGGACAATTTTTATCATTTCATTATCATTGTTTTTGCACCATAACTTTGTGTTTGATACACAAATGTGTAACAACATGCTTAGATATTTCTATGATATGTGCTGTATTTTGAAAAACATAAATATTTTAACTATCTGTAAAACCATTATCCTAACAACAATTATCAATAATAACACTGTTAAAAGTAACAAAATCGAAACTAAATATGGTCATTAATTGTAAACATTAATGTTATACTTTTTGGAATACGTCTGCACTGTTTGGATAGCTGAAGAGTCTATCTGCCATATGTTTGTACTTACACACTCTGTCTCAGATTGGGTGATCTCTCATAAACATTATTGCATTTACACAGTTATATTCACAATAAAGTTTTTTCACACAAGCATTGATACAAAACTACACATACATTCTGATAGAAAAAAAAAAAATAACACCAATGCATGTGAGGAAACACAATTTTTATTTATGTATTTCTGATCATAATCCTCATAAGAAAAGTATTTTTAAATCTCTAAGCTCCATCAATAGAACCTACACAGAAGTACAAATTTTAATAATTACCTTGGAATCTATAGGTTTTGTAGAAAACTTGTCTCGCTTCTCACCACTTTCATCGAACAGGCTAACAACTCTGTCCGCAGTGCAAACAGCCAACTTCACATTGTTAGGAGACCATGCTAAGGCACAAATTCTTGATGCAGTTTCCTAAATAAATTATTGCAAGACTTTACCTTCAATAATCTCAAAACAAAGAGCAACATGTAAAATATTTAAATATAAAAGTAGCTAAAATAAAAAAAATTTAATATCATAAGAAAACAAACATTTATATTGAAAGCAAACACATATAGGATGTTTTCGTGATGATAAGTCAAACTTTGAGGTATGATGGAGGACAAAAGAAGCTAAATGAGATAGGGAATGGTAGGCCGGAAATGTTTTAGTCAAAAGTTATAGGCAGAAAACGTGGCAAAGCTAAATTGGAACATTCTGTGCATATCGGGGTGTGATCAAGTGAACGCAAGACTGGTGGTGTAAGGTAGCGCAGAAGAAGCCAGAGGCCTCTTAACTACGTGCACACCGCTGTGTGTATTTCACCAGTGAACAGTGACGACAGAAATGGAGTATACGGTTGAGGAACTTGCCGATATCATCTTTGTGTATGGGCACGCAAATGGCAACAGCAGGGAAGCCGAATGATTGTATCGGGCCAAGTATCCACAGAAGAGACATCCAGCATGTTCAATGTTTCCCAGAGTTTTCCAGCATTTATGGGAAACAGGGCAATTGAGACCACAATTCCACGACCGAGGAGGAAGACAAACTGCAAGGACACCTGACTTTGAAGAAGCAGTGCTTGGTTGAGTGGCAGGAGAACCGACAGTGAGTACCCGGGCAGCAGCACGTGAAATGGATGTGGCCCACAGTACTGTGTAGAATGTACTGTATGAACAGATGCTGCACACCTACCATCTGCAGAAAATCCACGACTTGGGCCCAGCTGAATATGCTCCATGCATCATTTTTTTGTGAATGGCTAATGGAGTGTTGTGTGATGGATCCTCTGTTTCATAATA
Source organism: Clitarchus hookeri (assembly GCA_002778355.1). NCBI lineage: Eukaryota > Metazoa > Arthropoda > Insecta > Phasmatodea > Phasmatidae > Clitarchus > Clitarchus hookeri. The sequence goes on from NQII01003222.1 coordinate 45,904, forward strand.
ATGTTCTTTTCTCCGATGAAGCCAGTTTCACTCGAGATGGGATACTGAACACTCGAAATAGCTATGTTTGATGTGATGAAAATCCTCATGCAACAAATGTGAAGGCCCATCAACAGGCATTTGCAGTGAACATGTGAGCAGGCATAATCCATGACCACCTAACAGAGCCATATCTTCTTCTGTGCTGCCAGTGTACAGGATGTTTCTGCGAGACATACTCCCCGAATTGTTGGACAATGTCCCACTTGCTGTCAATCAACACATATAAGTGCAACATGATGGGGCCCCAACCCATATTGCAGCTGGNACAATGTCCCACTTGCTGTCAATCAACACATATAAGTGCAACATGATGGGGCCCCAACCCATATTGCAGCTGGTGCTTCTAAAGTCCTTAACGTGATGTACTGGCAAAGGTGGATAGGAAGAGGAGGTCCTGTTCCATGGTCCGTGCGTTCGCCTGATCTAACCCCCATAAAATTTTTTCATGAAAAAAAATCTTGTCTACAATACACCTGTACTTAAAGAATCCTTGCTGCCGATGATGTCATCAGAATGTCGCCAGCGATGTTACAGCGAATGCGACAGAAACGCTTGTGACGCTGTCATGCCAGCATCGACACTGAGGGCCGCCATTTCGAACATCTCTCATAAAACTCATTCATTCTATCGTGATATATATGATTTTGGCAATAAAATCCATACAGGCTGTTCCAATTTCGCATTGCCACGTTTGCCGCCTATACCTTTTGACTAAGACATGTCCGACACACAATTCCCTATATCACTGCACTTCTTTTGTCCTTCTCTATCATCCCTCAAAGTTTGACTTATCATGAAAACACCCTATACACCTAATGTAAACACCCAAAATTTCCGGAATGGTTGCAGATCACAAAATGTGATTTTCTCTACATGATAATACATATAGGAGCGAATAATTCGCAGCACAGTGACTATTCAAAACACTACGACAATACATAACAATACGGACAGAGAAATTGAACTACTTATCATTTGTTAACTGGATACATACATTTATTTCTACCGCATCTGAAAGTATGTGCAAACAGGAATTCAGTGTTATAGCATTTGCAATAGAAAGTACCGCAGAAACACCGAGAAGATTAAGTTAGGTGGGACGGTAGCATGGGGCAGTAGACCTGTACTCACAGCTTTACATAAACAACATGTGCCATGACTCATTCTAGCANTGGGACGGTAGCATGGGGCAGTAGACCTGTACTCACAGCTTTACATAAACAACATGTGCCATGACTCATTCTAGCGGGATCACTTCCTATAGCAGCATAGTCATTACCTTATAGGTGCAAGCAACACAGAATGCAATATTGTACCAATGCTAGCACCACAGTAGAGGGAAGACGAGCAANTTACCTTATAGGTGCAAGCAACACAGAATGCAATATTGTACCAATGCTAGCACCACAGTAGAGGGAAGACGAGCAACGTGAGTGCAAGTCTGATATCATTGGGTTCATTCTATTCAGATACCAACATAACTCAAGAGATTTGTTTCCTAGTCATTAATTGTATTAAGTAACGAGTGTGTACAGATGCACAACACATGTAGAACCCAACCTAAGAAGAAATGCAATTGCATCTGCATACACAGTACAATAAAACACAGTTATGGATGAAACGCTTCCTAATTAGGTCTTTTTACAGTATTTGCTTGATGTGTTAACCATCGACAGCAATACACATCTGTTAATGCACATGTAGCGAGTGATGAGCGGTCAGAAATGTTTCTGGCATAATGCTGCTGCAAGGTGCCACAATGTGTTCCTGCATGTCATCTGGCATCATAGGAACCATTTGTACAACTTATCTTTCAGTGTCCTCTACAAACAAAAAATCTAAGTGTGAGGTCAAGGGAGCAAGTTGGCCATTTTACAACACCACCATGCCCTAACCACGAGTTTGAAAATGTTTTATTTAACACTTGCCTCGCCATCAAAGTAAAATGTGCAGGACAACCATCATGCTGAAACCACATATCATGACGTATGTCAATCTGTATGTCTTCCAGAAGTGCTGTAAGGTCTCTGCAAGGAAATAGGCGTAAGAACAGCCAGTCGGTGTCACTTGAATGAAGTATGGCCCTATGATGTAGTCACTAACAATTCCACGNAATAGGCGTAAGAACAGCCAGTCGGTGTCACTTGAATGAAGTATGGCCCTATGATGTAGTCACTAACAATTCCACGCCACACATTCATGCTCCACTGTCGCTGGTTTCTACACGTACCGGACCATGCGGATTCTCCGTTGCCCAGTAGTGTATATTTCGGAAATTTACGCACCCATGGTTTGTGACAATTATTTCATTGGTAAATATTACTGCAAGTGCCACAAGTTCTGGTGGCTTGCCTACCTAGATGCCAGTACTTGGTCCTCAGGCAAGGCCCAGCCAGAGGCAACTGATATTAATGACCGCCTTGCTGTGTCCAAACTGTTACAAAAATATTTGTGAATGGAAATTATTAACATCTGACAGATTATTGCCCTATCTGTCTATTGGAACGCCTCAAATAACCACTACTAATTCCTATCACAGTTATATCAGTTTACTTTTGCAATGTGTATGTTAATATATTATTTGTAGGTAGCAGATATATTTTATTTATCCCAGCTCTAAGTCAAAATATTAAATGTTAGTTGTTTTAACCTCAGAGAAAGTATTTCCATGTAATTATGTTTGTAAGTCTTTCTGTTTTCATTTACAAAGTTATTTTTATGTGGGCCGCTTTGCATAGAGGAATTTGTTGATTGGTTGCTATGGTAACACAAGACATATGTGTAAGATATGATGCAGCCATCTTGTGATTGGCGCAATGTTTAAAGGTGTAGTTTAAGTATGCAGTTTTTAAGACTTTTAGCCATCTTGGATTTCCCGTCAGGCAGGCAATGACCTAGTGGGTCATTTGGCCTAAGAGATATTTTATTTTTCTGGTTAGATTGCCTGAGTCCCGTACAGAAATGCAGACTGCAGATAGAGCGAAGATGCGCTCTATCTGAAGAGGAATAATTTAAGTACGCACGCGCTACCTACATAGATTATATTTAAAGCCAAGTTTAAGCTACCGCGATTGCGTGTGGTACGGTAAAGACTTTGGAGATGTACCTAAGGCTCGATAGCCTTGTGACGGGAGACTAAGGCCCACGACCAGCGGAACCAGCTACAGAAGATATCAAGAGCTTCTGTAGCGATCAAGATTTATTTTAAGCTAAGTATGCAGAATTTTCGAGAGAGACTACGCCCGTAAAATAATTAATGATTTTTGAGAAATTAATCTGGCTTACGTTACGCCATCTTGGATCATCATTTTTGTTAAAGTTGCTCTACCTATATGCCTACAGAGTCCTGAACTGAGGTGTCATGTTCTCCCAACTGAGTTGGTTGGAGAAAAAAATGTATTAATTTAATTTACACATTTTTGAAATATTTAAAGGATCTGAAGAGACAACTGCATTTGAATTGCAATTAAGAAATACATATGACAGGGCTACACTCATAGTTACGGCCACACAAAGCATACTAATTTTGAAACCAATAATGAGCTGCTACATACAGATATTCATATATCATATAATCCATGATGTTTCAACCAAAATATTTATTTTTCAATAAAATCAAATTTGCTTCCACTCAAGACTCTGTCAATAATCATTTTGGTTTTTATTTCTTCCTAGTGTCTCTTGTGTAGTGTTCGTAGCCTATGGAGATCTGGCTGTTGCTGAACTACAAACATCTTTGGTAAGACACACATGTTCTGGTAAAATTCAGTCTGGGGTGTTTTTGGGCGATACATTACGTTGTTTTTACCCACTACGTACTACATTTACGTACGCTATTCATGTTATTATATTGCAATGGGTACTGTAATTCATATTTTGCATATTTTGATAAATGAGATCTTGTATTCCATATATTGTCAACTAAAAAATTGGTGTTATAAGTGTATGGAAACTATTAACATCTGACAGATTATTGTCCTTTTTGTTTATGAATTATATTTCATTAGTGTAGTCTGTTTTTTTGACAACTTACAGTTTATTATTTGTTTTCTTGTATTTTTATTTTGGCAAGTCACACACAATATGTATTGAGGNTTTTTGACAACTTACAGTTTATTATTTGTTTTCTTGTATTTTTATTTTGGCAAGTCACACACAATATGTATTGAGGTTTATGTGGAAATAAATAAACAATCTTCCAACAAGATGGCATGCCGCCTCATCGGTGCCATAATGTAAGGCGTGTGCTTGATGAAACATTTCCAAACATATGGGTCAGCCATGATGAACCGGTTGCCTGGCCTCCATGCTCTCCAGATATATCACCATTAGGCTTTTTCTTGTGGAGTTACATCAAGGATTATGTGTACACAACTCCAGTTCCTGACATTAGGGCACTCTAAATACGGATCACGGAAGGTATCGAGCATGTCAGTGCTGCTATCCTTGNACTCCAGTTCCTGACATTAGGGCACTCTAAATACGGATCACGGAAGGTATCGAGCATGTCAGTGCTGCTATCCTTGCCCATACTTGAGCAGAACTGAAGTATCACCTGGACAACCTGCGGGCAACAAAAGGGGCTTACATTGGAGTGGTGTGATTATAGACACAAAATTTCGGTCATGTGGAACGTTTTGGAGAAAACCAGAACCTTTCAATTCTTTTTTAAGTGTTTGTGGTAACCATTTGTAATGGTAACGGGACTTTANTTTTGGAGAAAACCAGAACCTTTCAATTCTTTTTTAAGTGTTTGTGGTAACCATTTGTAATGGTAACGGGACTTTATGAACAACCTGTATTAATGTCACTGTTTTTTAATTTCAACATTTTTTTTGTGCTATATATAATTGGTCATAACTCTTGCATTAACATTTTAAGCCCTAAGCTTGTGACAATTTTTCTTTTATTAATACCGACTTCNATTTAATTTACACATTTTTGAAATATTTAAAGGATCTGAAGAGACAACTGCATTTGAATTGCAATTAAGAAATACATATGACAGGGCTACACTCATAGTTACGGCCACACAAAGCATACTAATTTTGAAACCAATAATGAGCTGCTACATACAGATATTCATATATCATATAATCCATGATGTTTCAACCAAAATATTTATTTTTCAATCAAATCAAATTTGCTTCCACTCAAGACTCTGTCAATAATCATTTTGGTTTTTATTTCTTCCTAGTGTCTCTTGTGTATTGTTGGTAGCGTATGGAGATCTGGCTGTTGCTGAACTACAAACATCTTTGGTAAGACACACATGTTCTGGTAAAATTCAGTCTGGGGTGTTTTTGGGCGATACATTACGTTGTTTTTACCCACTACGTACTACATTTACGTACGCTATTCATGTTATTATATTGCAATGGGTACTGTAATTCATATTTTGATAAATGAGATCTTGTATTCCATATATTGTCAACTAAAAAATTGGTGTTATAAGTGATTAGTGTAGTCTGTATTTTTGACAACTTACAGTTTATTATTTGTTTTCTTGTATTTTTATTTTGGCAAGTCACACACAATATGTATTGAGGTTTATGTGGAAATAAATAAACAATCTTCCAACAAGATGGCATGCCGCCTCATCGGTGCCATAATGTAAGGCGTGTGCTTGATGAAACATTTCCAAACATATGGGTCAGCCATGATGAACCGGTTGCCTGGCCTCCATGCTCTCCAGATATATCACCATTAGGCTTTTTCTTGTGGAGTTACATCAAGGATTATGTGTACACAACTCCAGTTCCTGACATTAGGGCACTCTAAATACGGATCACGGAAGGTATCGAGCATGTCAGTGCTGCTATCCTTTCCCATACTTGAGCAGAACTGAAGTATCACCTGGACAACCTGCGGGCAACAAAAGGGGCTTACATTGGAGTGGTGTGATTATAGACACAAACTTTCGGTCATGTGGAACATTTTGGAGAAAACCAGAACCTTTCAATTCTTTTTTAAGTGTTTGTGGTAACCATTTGTAATGGTAACGGGACTTTATGAACAACCTGTATTAATGTCACTGTTTTTTAATTTCAACATTTTTTTTGTGCTATATATAATTGGTCATAACTCTTGCATTAACATTTTAAGCCCTAAGCTTGTGACAATTTTTCTTTTATTAATACCGACTTATTAAATTTTTTGGACGCATTACATTACAACCAATTTAATTATGCTCTTTGCAAAGACACTGAACTTTAAGGTAATAATTTGATCAATTNGACGCATTACATTACAACCAATTTAATTATGCTCTTTGCAAAGACACTGAACTTTAAGGTAATAATTTGATCAATTGTCCTCTTATGAGAGAAATTTGTTTGTAGCAAACAGTTTTTTCCTGTGCTAAGGAATACAGCATAAAGGCTGTTCAGGGTAAATTGAGCACTTTTGAAAGCCCTGCTTATTTACTACTTTCAACGCACTGCGTATCCTTCCGCCAATACAATGAAAACACTGTCATGTGGCGTATGTTTAATCAGCTGTTCAGAAGTCTGCTGTATTAATTTACATAAAAATGCAACATGTGATTATTTACTATAGTGTACACTAATATGTAATTTCAGTAAATTTTACATTTGGAAATTATTAGTATAATTTCCCCTCATATCAGCACTACGCTATTTAGAACATTCCCGTTAAATACAAACATGAGTTAAATCATCATTAATTGATGTGAGAATTATTTTAAATAACATTTAAGGGTAGAACTAAGGAAAATGGTATGCTTACAGGCTAAATGATACATTATTTTATTTAAGTAAAATATTACAAAATACTATTCTCCCACTGCATACATTACAATTGTACCAATATTTGCTGATGTACTACAATTCTTACAAACAGTGTGCAACTTAAAGCACAAATAACTCCCAAATTGATAATTGTATACTAATACACACAGAAATGGCGAGTTTTGGTACGATGACGTTACGAATACCAAAAATAGTTGTTATAAAAGCTCAGTGACTGAACCAAAACGATTCGAATTTTTTCAGCACACCTCCATGTTAATATTTATCACGAAATGTAAGATTCATGAAAATCCATCCAGATGAATTTTGTTTTTACAGGATGCAACAATATAAAAATTTGACACACCATTTCTTACAAAAAATCACTTTTAGCTTATAAAAGAATGACTAANCAGGATGCAACAATATAAAAATTTGACACACCATTTCTTACAAAAAATCACTTTTAGCTTATAAAAGAATGACTACAGCGATGTGAACGTAATAACAACAGAATACTAATAAAACAATACCTAATCGATGACAACAAATTTCATGAAATTGCATTCAAGCATTTAATGCAGAATCCAATTTTTTTTACTGAAATTAAGGTTATNCAGGATGCAACAATATAAAAATTTGACACACCATTTCTTACAAAAAATCACTTTTAGCTTATAAAAGAATGACTAAGCAATGTGAACGTAATAACAACAGAATACTAATAAAACAATACCTAATCTATGACAACAAATTTCATGAAATTGCATTCAAGCATTTAATGCAGAATCCAATTTTTTTTACTGAAATTAAGGTTATNATGACAACAAATTTCATGAAATTGCATTCAAGCATTTAATGCAGAATCCAATTTTTTTTACTGAAATTAAGGTTATCAGTGACAACTCAGAATGCTCACTGTTTATGTTGACCCAGACACATTAAAGGTTCAACAAAACATTAAAGGAACAATGTAAACGTTGACGCATGCCGGATTGTAAGTAGAAGCTCAGCTGTCACAACGCACGCCATACCACCCCACCCCCTCCTGCACGAGCCACCCAGTAGCCTTCTGCCTCGGGACACGTGGCAGCCATTAATGCCTGCGGCGAAGCCAAGCCGGCCCAAGGGAAGCTTACACGTGTCAAGGTTGTAGCGCGAGGCCCCACACACCACTCCGAACAAAACCACGTGAAAGCTGAAGAAATACCGAGACAGGCTAGCAATTTCCGCCCACGAGGGAATTGAAACACGTGCTAAAGGTGAGATACACCAGAAAAAGAGCTGACAGCATTGGCAGGGGCCGCTGGC
>NQII01003222.1:56964-73998 GCA_002778355.1 Clitarchus hookeri
GGGGGGGGGGGGGGGGGGTTGTGTGTGTGTGTGTATATATATAATTTCATTTTAAGATAATCTTATTTCATAGCTGTTGTTCAGTACACTACCTGAGTGATCGCCAAATGGCTTGTTTATTGTTTTATAGACCTGTTTCCTGTAAAAAAAAAGTTTTGGATCACATAAAAAGAAAGTATTTATCCAGCATTTGGATTTTAAAAGAGAGTATTTACCCAGCATTTGGTTTTTGTTACTGATAATATTGACTACTAACAGTAGCTTTTACTTTTCCAATAGTTTCATAAAAATTGCTGTGCCGTAATAGGCATTTTACTATCTCTGCCATCAATACAGAAAGCTGCGCCACCCTATCTTTTTAGGAGCTGCATTGCTGTTTGAGTTTGGTTTGTATGATGCCTACTTCGTTGATTTACCAACTTACAAAACATGAGCTGGTAGCCAATCTCCAGGCCGCAAGTGTGGCAGTGGAAGAATACCAACTTCAGCAGGAGAGTAGTTGAGGGAAATTATGACCAAAAGGACACTGGTGTGGATAGAAAAAGGAAGGTAGATTGTTTTAGTTGTGGGAAATCTGACTATGTTGTGGTTCATTGTAAAGCACCCTTAAAGAATAGGTGAAGGTGTTTCAACTGTGGTCATATTGAGAATATAGCCCGGATTGCATTAAAGATCCTAAGGGTACAATTGATAAGACAAAAAAGGAGGATGAACATGTGGCTGTTATGAAAAGCAAAGGAGAGAAATTTTTGTGGGTTCCCTCACCATAGGGGAGTTTGAGGTTGAGGCCATGTTGGATACAGGAGTCCCTTCACGTTTTATTAGTCAAGAATTTGTTTGCCACCTCAAACTGAAACTGAAATTAAAACATATTTCTGTGGAGGAGGTCATTGTCCTGCAGGTGGCAAATGGTAAAGGGTGTAATGTGAAGGTGTGCGCCAACCTTCATTTTAAAATAGGGAAATACTCTTGGATGCGCAAGTTTTGGGTCATACCTGACTTGATCTGTGAGGTCGTACACCAATGCTGCAGACTATCTTCCGAGGTTGCTGTAATGGTTATGACTTCCTCTCCATCTTTTTCGGCATCCAGTGTGGTGATAGTGGAACTCAGTTGCTGAAGAGATTCATGCAATTCCTTCTCTAATACACTCATATTCTGTTTCAATTCACTCTACGTTGTCCATCCTTTCACTGATACTGTCCATCCTGTCGTTTACACTGTTCACTATTTCATTTACACTGTCCATTCTCGTATTCACTAACCTGCTAATGCCTTGTATTTTCCTGTCTACATTTTCATTTAGTGACTATTTTCCTGTCTACAATAGTTTCATTCACTTTACTAACTTGGTTATTTACATCTTCTTTCAAGCTATTTACACTTGCCTCACACTATCTGACTACCTAGCCCCACAATTAATTTTCGCAGTACTTCCAGTTCTGCACACATTTTTCTATTTAACATTCACTGCGATGGTTGTACATAACAGTTTTGATATTTCAGTGAAAAATCAAATGATTTTAAGAATTAATGTTGCTGACCCTCAAAAGTGAGTCTGCCGACGATCAAATGATGAGACAGCACTAAAAGCTGGAGTATTTTTTATGTTTGCCTTAATAAATGGACTCCACAATGCCAACAGGGACATTATTTTTGTCAGTCAATGTGGCATAAATACAGAAGCACCTATGTATGGCCTCCTTGTTAGTACCAGGATGTACATTAAAGTTGTTATAAACTCTTTATTTCTCAACAGGACAAATTTTATTTTAATTTTTTACTTTTATAGAATCCCAATAGAAGTGTGTCTTTTCCTTTATTAGTTACATTAAGCCAGAAAATAATAAAAGAATTGAATAATAAATATGAACTGTACTAATAATAAAATAATGTTTCTGAGGAGTAGCATATTACAAAATTTTGGTTTACCTCTTTTCATTTGAATAATCAATTCACTAAAGCTGCTGATTATTTACAGTATTTATTTACAGGCAAATTTGGGGATACGGATGGTCCAATGGCAAGTTATGTGCAGAGATTGTACCTGCAATGATGAAGCGTACAAAATACAAAAGTATTTCTTTATCAGATTTTATAATAAAAGGAAAATCTGTGCATGTACACGTCTCAAAAAGCTTGGTGATATTGTTCGTTTTTCCCACTCATATTGTAAATAAAGGCCTATACTTGAAGCCACAACCTCAATAACAAAACACCCATTACGAAATATCTTAATTCAAGTACAAACTTAGGTGACATAAAAACACAAATATTACACACGCTAAATAAAATTTACATCAGTATAACTTCACAAACTTTTCTTAGTCCACAAGCCATTTTAAAAACTCGCAGCATTTCACAGTTTCACAAGACTGGATGCCATACCCATGCCAGAATAGAACACACATAGCCGGCACCGGTGAGTACACACAAAGAATGGTATGTGTCTGATTGGCTTTTAATAGCCAATCAGGAAAAACATCTCGGTGCTGTAATAACAACCCGACAACAAGTCCAAATTTACCCGGACTTCCGAAAATCAGCAAAATGCCACACGTGACCATACAATAATTACAATAGCTTGATTTCACATACATTTTATGGTCAAATCGTACAAGTTGACAAGTATGCAATTATGGAGTACAGCCACATCAACACCCTCCCTTAGGAGTTCAGGCATGTGGCACATCTATCTGTGTCCGCACACATGGTTCATCAATGTCTGCAGCATCAGGGCATCTTGTCCAGCCACCCATTACTGCAACTGCCACTGATTGCTTACTACAAGAACTTGTGGCTGCAATGATGCATAGAATATCAAGCCTTGAGGGAAGAATGACATGCCAGATTCTTTTCTGATGAATCTCGCTTCTGCTTGCAGCACAAGGATGGTCGCATCCCTGTAGGGCAGCACCATGGTGCATGCCTGGCAAGTCATTCATTATACATCATCATACTGACCCAGCACCTGGAGTTATGCTATGGTGTGCCATCAGATTCCAGTCTGGGCAACCACATGTTGCACACATCATCCGATGGTTCCTGTATGACCACCATGTCACACTCCTCCTTTGGCCAGCAAATTCAAAGAATCTCTCACCCATTGAAAACATGTGGTACATGATTGACCTGCCCCAGGACACTCGTGGACACAACGGATAAACTTTGGGCATGCATCAAAGCAATATGGGCAGAGATACCCCAGATGGACATCCAAAGTCTCTTCGTCTCAATGTTGTGTTGTGTAGCAGCGGTTATTGCCACCTGCAGTGGGTACAACACAGTACATATATTTCCAAGTTCTGTACATTATACCATGTTGCAAGAGTAATCATGTGACATGTGTATGAGTATTCTGTCTAATGAATCTGGCCATTGATGTATTTACCATTTTGAATGTAGGTTACACACACACACGATAACCTTCCAGTATTGTATCACTAACATTCACACCTTTCCTTCAGTAATTTAAGACTGTATTGCTGTGACAATAACAGAAACTATTACACCAGCTAATGTAATAGATCAAGTAAATATTTTACCAAACATAATTTTGCCACAGTTGATGGATGGTGTCACACGAAATCTGTTGTTGGGTCTGTGAATTAAGTGTTTAATTTTGTGGAATGAAGACAAAAGTACATTTCTAACTATCCTGTACTAATCTAGACCAAATTTTTTCTTCTGTTCATTTCTTTTAATTTTGTGAAAGAACTTTTTATTATTTTCCAGCTTGAAAAACATTAGTTATTTAAGCAGTATGAAACTAAAATAATGTAGACTGGGAGGAGGATGAAAATGCTATATTGTACCTCAGCCATAAAATTAGGGGGGAGGGGAAGGTACAATATTGTACCCACCTCCTTTGTTCTTTCACCCCTGATTAGAGACAATGTAAACATTCTTCACATAAGCATGAGCTTCATGCATATGCATGCAAATACTTATTAAAAATAAGAAATGGTACCTCAGTGGCCAAACATGAAACAGCAGCCAGACTGGTGAATGTTCATGCTCAGTGTTGTATTATGTGTGTTGGCAATACTGTCAGTCAAGTAAGTATGTGTGTGAGTTAGAGGTTGACATAANGTACCCACCTCCTTTGTTCTTTCACCCCTGATTAGAGACAATGTAAACATTCTTCACATAAGCATGAGCTTCATGCGTATGCATGCAAATACTTATTGAAAATAAGAAATGGTACCTCAGTGGCCAAACATGAAACAGCAGCCAGACTGGTGAATGTTCATGCTCAGTGTTGTATTATGTGTGTTGGCAATACTGTCAGTCAAGTAAGTATGTGTGTGAGTTAGAGGTTGACATAACATGTAGGTCACCTATGGAGAAGAGTCTGTTAATGTTTACAAGCTATTTTGTTGTATACGTCAGAACGTAATTATTATAATATACTGAAGTGAACATCAGACTACTGAATTTACTGAAGCATAACAGCAACATAAAGCATGGCGTAGTCACGTGTATATATCATGAAGAGATCATTTAAATCTGTGATTAAATCTGTTGTGGCAGGAATGTTTTGGTACATGTTTGTAACGGACATAATACTGAAGAATGCTAAGCAATTTATGAAAGTTGTTAGTTGCATGTGATGTAATAACCATAATAATAATTTGCAATTGGGATATCGCTCAATAGCTTTCCCTCATTCCTTTTCCCTCTCCAGTACCATCCTAAATCGCCCAACCCCCTTCACCATCACCAAATCCTACCCCAACACATTCCATTCCCTCACAGTTCTCACTAGCATGGACTGCCTTCTCCTTTCCATCTGCCTCTGTAACCTCTGAAACTATCTACTGTTTGTATCTCTCAGCTGTATAGTCTCTTGGCTAAATGTCCACTTAACTTCCCCCATCCTACCACTCCATTCACCATCCTGTGCATCCTGACCAGACTCTCCATTCTTCGCCTGTCCCTCAGGGAGCACCACCCCAACTCCATCATTAAGGATGGCCTAAAATTCCTTTCATCCTCACCTTCTCACTTCTGCCTTCCCCATTTACCTTTAACCCATCTCACTGCCCTTAATTGAATATTCTCTAGCACCCATTCCTCCTCTTCCACATAGGAGCCTAGACTGTGGCTGCACATTCTATTTTTGCCTTCTTCACCTCCCCACTAACCTCCTACAAGACCATTCCCAGTTTTCCCAAGACCCATCCTCTCTTTCATACCACTTTCTGTACTTGCTTTTTCCACCTAAGATCACGCTGAATCACAACCCCCAGGTGCTTATACTCTGACGCTTCTCCTATCTCTTGCCCTTGACATTTATAAGTGCCTTCATACCCTATCCTATTCCTGATGAACCTTACTATCTTTGTTTTTCGTACACTAATATCAATTTTATTTCTTTCTGCCCACCTCCATATTTGTTCTGTAGTCCTGCAACTTATTATCCCCACCCACCTCTGCATACACTACACAATCATCGCAAACAGCCTCCCTTTTGCCACCTACCATTATCCCCAGGTCATTAACCATAATGGTGAACAATAAGGGGCCCAACATATCTTGCAGAACCCCTGATGTAACCCCACCTTCCTCCGACAAGGACTCCTCCACTTTCACCACTTATTATTCAGTAGCCAATCCACTTTCTTCTTCAAAATCCCATGGGGTACCTTATCAAAGGCCTTCGCAAAATCTATTAAGTAGGCACCCACCTACTTCCTCTCATCTACTGCCTGCACCAAATACTTCAGCAGTCTAGCCAGTTGAGTTTCACATGAGTAACCTGCTCTAAAACCTTGTTGGTACTCCTGCAGCCAGTTCTTTTCATTCATAACCTCTATCAAATACTGTACTACAAGCCTTTCCATCACCTTTCTTTTGCTGGATGTAAGACTTACAGGTGAGTAACTGCCAGTATTTTTCCATTCTTCCCCTTATTACTCGTAAACCAGAACCACCAATGCCTCCTTTCAGACCTGCTGCAACTTGCTGTCCTCTAAAGATATTCTAAACAACACTTCAAGATATGGAATGTATTGCAGGAGGAGTTGGTGATGAAGGGTTTGGGTGAATTAAGAAGGTGAGGAGTGAAATGGGATTAGGGGAAGAAGCAGTTGCCACATGGCTATTAACCAACTGCAAGTTAAAAAGTTAGTTTTATCTTTATTAATTTTAATTTTTATTATTTGTATCATCAAATGTGCTTGCCTAGGTGCAAACAGCCTTTATGTTGCTATTATCTGATACTGTGTTGTGGTTAATTTTTAATTTTTATAAGTGGTGTCTTTTTTTCACATACAATGGACATGTTCTCTACCAGACACTGCGATACATGAATTTTGTTTTGCTGTTCTATTACCTTTATTTTTTTTTATTATACATTTTAATTGATTTTTATGATAGGACTTCTTGCCTCTGGGCCCTTCCCCTGCCCGCCCTCAGGCTGAGTAGTGTAGTTCTCCCAGGATGACATCACTAGTAACTGGAGAATGGAAGGCAGAGTAGTACGCACTGCAATAATGCTAACACCGGCCATAAACTGTATCAGGACTGATGCCACTCCTGTCTCTAGAAGACTTGGAAGTTGTTGCTTGAAGTTTCTGATGACCTCCCCTCTTGGCACGACTCAAAGTGCAAAGGACCTTCCGGGCCAGATCAGCTCAGCTATTTAAGCCATGGTGTACGTCTATGTCTGAAGACTTGTATGGCCTGATAGTCTGTTGTGTGGTACCATCACAATGACTGGCAACAGTGAGTATAGTCTGTGAGCATTGGGAGAGTAGAGAATGGGACTAACCGGCTGGACTGTGGGAAAGTGGGAGTTGATGCAGACATTTGGAATGATGTTAATGTATGGCAGTGGACATTTTGATCAGACATTTGCAACTAATAAATGAGAATTAAGCAACCGTAGCTAATATAAAGACAGTGATAAGTATATTAATTGCATATATATTGCTCTCACTGACATTAATAATAAGTGTTAAAAATAGAGATAGGTAGTTTAATGTTGTAAATAATAGCTGCATGTACTTCTATGCCCTTATAAATAAATTAATAAGTAAAATTCAGTTATTTTATTTTTATTAAGACCTCCACCCCCCAAACTTGGATATGGCCCACATAATTTGTCCTCCATCGCTCATAAACTTGTGTACACCCCAGGTGATTTGTAACAATATTTATATCTAAGTGATGATATTTTTTTGATACCCTCAAATAATCAGAAATTTTTTTATCAATTTGTGATCTATTTTGTGCTGTTATAAATGTTTGAAATATTTTCTCTTTTTTCTGTGTGGTTTTTCACAGAACCATTTTATACTCAACATCAGCAGTGGAGGAAGTCTCATAAGCATCTCATACGTATTTGAATTACTTTGACCATCACATTATTTGCCGGTAAGGAGCTCGCAAATATCTGCAGTAACCAAGGACAGAGCAATGTTGCTGTTTTCCAGGTTTTATATTTACCTTTTGTTTTGCGGTTTTACAGGTATTATATTTATATTTGGTTTCAAAATATTTGGTTGTTGACAATTACATTGATTTAATATAATTTTCAAATTAAGCTTTATTATCTGATTTAAAAAAAGTGCAGTACAATTTTTGGTTACATTACTAGTTTGTTGACATAGAGAATTGTAAGTTATATTTCATTTGTTATTAAAGAGTAAAACATATTGTTAATTTATTCCCTAAAGAGTAGTAAGCATTGCATGTTGTAAATCACGTGAACGAAAGTATCCTGGTTGGCTCTCGTCTCACCATTGCTGGTTGGAGCAGAAATGTGGTGTGGCCAGGCGACAGCCAATCAGAGAGCAGGTAACAACAGAAATTACGATGAAGTTCTAAGTCGAATGTCTTTAACAGAATTAGTACCACCACCGTAAAAATTTGACGTTTGTGTGATGAAGAGATATTATAATTTTCTTAATCATAATAAGTAAAATATTTGAATTATATACTTGGGGCAAGATGTTTTGAATTTATCACAGTTAATTTAAAACTAGTGATATTGATATGATTTGTTTAGAGAAGATGAAGTAAGAATTGGCATTATTTATTTGAGAAGACGTACGAGGAAATAAAAAATTATGAACAGCATTAGCAGAAATTGGCTCCTGCCATGAAACACATTCAAAAACATTTAAAGTAACATTGCCGAATAGAATAAAAAGAACAGTAGAATCTATTCTGTACTTAGGGCAGCATGTGTTGGGCCCAGTACACACACCATATAACTTTCTACTTAACTTTACAATCAACGTTGTGCGCCTAATGGTGCATTCATCTTTGCGAATGAAAATTCAGCCACACCAGGACTAAGGGCAACAATTGGTGGCAGCAAAAGGCCAACTCCGATGGTGGTCGATAATGCTATTTCACTTCAATTTCTCTTTCTGTTCCCTGGAGTTTTTAAGGTGCCAGACCATTGTTGTCTGCTAAGGTGAGCACCGGCTGAGCTTAGCGAGGTGGTTTCAGAATGTGACTCTGTCACACCATTTTCTGGTGTTGTGCGTGCAGCTCCCGGAACATCAGTGAGCTTAGACCTGCTGCTGATTTCAGTGATGGCAGTGGTAGGGTGCACGTTGTCGTAATGGAAGGCTAAGTTATCATTTAATTCTGCTGTAGTAGCTATTCTTCCTTTTTCTCAATTCTTATTTCAAAACCACACTATTGAAAATTAATTTCTGCTAAATGATGCTTATGTAAAAGGAAATATTAGGCACTCAATTTTACTCTTTTGAGAATTTGGACCAGCATCTCAATTTTGACTTTCCTTTATTGGTTGCAGTTTTGATGACCAACTGCGAGGCCAAAAATCTGAATTTAAAAATTTTCGGCCCCCATTGAAGGCAGACTGCAAGTTACTTTAATTAAGATTATTGTGTGCACCCAAAATTTAAAAGTACAAAGCAATTATTTGTACCAGAACTGCAATAGCATTTTTAAAGAAGTGTGTTATAACCTATTTAATAAATGTGTTTTGTAAGGGTTGTGGTCGGTGTGCGTCAATGGGCTTTGATAGGTTGCCTAGGCGATGCACCATTGGCTTCTTGAGGATAGTAAGCAGTAATGTTTTAAATCCTATTTTGTAGCATGCGTTTTAACATCATGGGTGTGTAAAAATTAGTCAATTAGCAGAAAACAAGTGAGTATACAGCATTTTGTAGTACATATTTAGGGGTTAGCTTTTATTTGTGTGTGTCAATAAATGAAGGTTGTGTTTGATTTTTAATATCCCAAGAGAAGTTAGTGAGAGTTCGGAATTCTGGTGCACTTGTACAGTACCTTCTCAGCCATGTTGCTATTGACCTTGTAATTGTTTCTATGCCTGGTTCCAAAAAATTGCTTGTACAACTGCTCCAATTACCAGAGCAGTTGTACAAGTGGTACCACTATACAATCATATGAACATATACTACAGTGACAGACTTACCAGCCATAACTGGATGCTTTATTTAATTAACAGAACCAGTCTTTTCTTAACTGTATCTCGTACTCTTGCACATGCATTTTATATTAGACAACTACCACTAGTACTTTGTGACGAAAGAAAATTCCTGTTGTCACCTCACCTTTAGGAACAACAAACATGGCTGATGGCAACTGTAGATAAAACTACAATGACATAGTGTAAATTTCTTTTTCTAATATTTCTGATATTATTTTAAGTTTGATGGGTTTTGAGAATTTCACTGTATATTTACGTTCAGTGTAGTAGCCAAGTCAAAAACACATTTTTCTCATTCCTGCATAAAATTTTGTAGTGATAGTGTGTAACCACAGTTATAATTCTTTCAAAGAGTTACATAAATGAAATCCCATCCTAGTTGAAGTAGTTAATTTAATATGTAGTTAAATAGAAGATTGTGAATAGTGTGTACCCAGCTTTAGTATGAAGAGTTTTACAGCTGGCAGAGTGGCATGTCCCAACCAATTCCTGAATAACAGCAACTTAACAGTACTACGACCATTGTTATTTGGGTGCTAGCATTCCCCGTAGTCCTTTTCCAGTGTTCACTGGAGCGGTGGCATAGCCAGTGGTAGGGGATGTGGTTTGTAACCCCCCTTTTTTGGCCTATTTGGTTGCCGATATTTTAATTATTAATAATCTGTTACGTGTGATAAAAAATTGCAATTGCTGCTCATTACAGTGCATTGTATTATACTGTGAGGTAAGTTACTCCTAGAATTTGTGCAATTGTCCTCCTTTCACTTCATGGGGGGAGGGGTCCTTTAATCTCCTCCCCTTGAGAAATTTCTGACTATGCTACTGCATTGGGGCAGAAGCATCTTGGGTGGTTGAGAGTGCCAACATGCCATGCTCATGTGGCAAGGAGGTTAAACCATTGATGGTTACAGATCAGCCCTAAACAGGACTCAAAAATTTCTGAGCCCTAGGTTAGCACCCAAGAGGTTCCATCATTTTCAGCTATCAGTAGAATATAAAACAAATATTCAAACCTAAAATCTGGGTACAGATGTGAGTTAGAAAATCTACTTAGTACTCAAACCCTGAAGACGTGATGGAAGAAAGACTGATTGTGGGTCTGGATGTCTGTGACCTTACTGTCATATTTACACAACTGCCAGCTGTATGGTTGCAGCTCGGTTAGCAGTTTTGATTTATACCAATTGTGTCAGAATCAAGCATGGTTGGGGCAGTCTCTAGTGAAAGGCTGGCTTCTGAAATGTTCAAGAGTCTGGATGGTCATGACCTCATTGTCATATTCATATAGTTTGCCATATAACTGCCAACTCAAGAGTGGTGGGTCAGCCCATGATTCTGGTTACCACAGATTCTGTATATCAGAATCTGGTCTGATTAATGCACCACCCAGCAATGGAGAAAGAGATCTCTTTATATAAGACTGAAAAGGAGTTACAACTATTTAGCCAACCTTGGAGACAGTTGTGAGCTAAATAGGTGAGAGTCCCCTAGGGCCCAGTGAGAGTGTGTCATGACCAAAACTGGGGTTATTCATCATTCACAGCACCACCTCCTCCTTTCGTTTGTTAGAAAAACCCATCATTCAAAAGGACTTTTATCATCAAAGTTCCACCATAATGGTCAGTGGTGCATGAAGTTGCAAAAGTCAGTGAAGATGGCAAAATGTTACTTGGCCAGAAGCAAATCTCCTCTAGTCTGCATGCATCCAAGCTTGGAAAAAAAATGCAACTTTCGGTTTTGACTTACAAGGTTTTACTTCCACCAAATCACAACAACATCCATTGGAGTGAGTACTGTAGTAACAAACTTTAGCAGGGCAGGTACCTGTTAAGCCTGGCTCTGTATGCCTTCCAAGCCACCCAGCCATGGAGGTGATCCCGGAGAAGGAAAGAGAGGAAGAAAGATGCTGACCACAGTAGCTGCAGCAAGTGGAGGGTCAGTCCTAAGGCCTGGATCCAGAGACCAAATACCACATGTGCTGCGTGTAATACTGGCAAATAAGTTAAGCCTGACCTGGAGTCAATGAGATCAGAGGCAGGTGACCAAATGAAACCATTTATGAGGGGACAAAGGTAGAAGCAATAGTGTCAGGTGAACCGTGAAAGTTTAACATATTTAACATTAAGTATTCACAGTTTCAGACTGGATTCTGCTCTCACCATGCTAAAACAAATACCTTTAAGTACTTACCTCAGCAGGAACAACAGTTTTCAAGTATTTAAGCTGCATCAATTCTCAAACCAGTTTGCAAGTCCCAACTGCACTGTCCTGAATGCAGAATATCTGAAACTTCAAACATGAATATCAAACATTTTCTAGTAGTGTGATCATTGATATCCAATTTACATACACAGCTGCTTTGCAACCAGTGTAAATAAGCTAAACATACAGTCCCTTCTGTACATGTAAAAGTTGAAAATAATAGGAATTGCCAGAGGGCGCACTTTCAAGAACCTGAAGTAAATAGGACCTAGCAGATATTATAATGAACTATTATGAAAATCAACTGTTTCCATAGCTTTTCACTGTGGAAAGCTCTGTATGATTTTATATTTCATGACGTTTTGTCAAATGCACAACTACATAATGTGTTAATTATNCTGCTTTGCAACCAGTGTAAATAAGCTAAACATACAGTCCCTTCTGTACATGTAAAAGTTGAAAATAATAGGAATTTGGGGAAATTGCCAGAGGGCACACTTTCAAGAACCTGAAGTAAATAGGACCTAGCAGATATTATAATGAACTATTATGAAAATCAACTGTTTCCATAGCTTTTCACTGTGGAAAGCTCTGTATGATTTTATATTTCATGACGTTTTGTCAAATGCACAACTACATAATGTGTTAATTATGTTAGACAAAAGCAGGGTAATTGTATAGGATAAGGGCTTTTCGGAAAATAAAAGAAAAAATCCCGGAAAGTCATATACTTCCACTCTACTAATTACACAGAACACGGATATACTAGGGGCATTAACGTATTAGCAATACAAACCACAAATACAATAATGGGGAGGGCCATAAATATCAGGGAAATTGTGGGGTAAAATCACGAAAAATACACTCACAAAAATACAAAAACACCTCAATTTAACATCTGTCCACCCCATTTCGTAATATGTGCCCACCTAACTTAATCCCATGATGAAAAAATCACTATTTTACATTTTTAATCTAACCTAGGATTCTAGGGTTTTAATCTAACCTAGGATTGTAGGGATTTAATCTAGCCTAGGATTGTAGGGTTTTAATTTAACCTACAATTTTAGTCTAATCTAGGATTTTATAGTTTTAAAGTAACAGTAAAGCACACCGGAAGTATGTGAATTAACTCACCTAGGTAGGCGGCGGGTACAATTCCACTGTCCTCTGCTAATTCAACTGTCGTGCACCTTACCTCACTCGACAAAGCACATGATCTACTAAAACGTCCAAGTAACACCCGCCACATAGCTGAATATTACGCACAGAAGCACTCGTTCTTGCACCCTCCATTTGTAAATAATAAACCTTTGCACGGTCGGATTCGGACGTGTGCAACACCCACACACACCACTCACAACGAACTGCACTGCCTCGCATCTAAACTGCAACTAACATACGGTGACATCTATGCATCCACAGCAAATAAGGTGACTGCGAGATGCGTATTTGTTTACGTTACTACAGCATTACTCCACCAAACATCATGGCGTCCAACGTAAACAAAGCGGACAAACTGCTCGTACCTTTATCTATATTATTTAGTACATTATACTTATTTAACCATTGCACCCTCCTCAATATTAAAAAGGTAAGCTGTTCAGAACCCATTTGTGTTACTTTTGTAGGTCTACTATGTTTCCTTCAGAAAAGCCACTATTCTATACAATTACCCAAAAGCAGTTTGCATCCACATTGGGGGTTTCTGATCTGCCAAGTAATGTTATTGAACAAAGTTCCAAAAATTTTTAAGTTGCAGAATATACTGAATACATTCTCATCGCAACATAACAAATGGGAGATGTTTTGAGGAAAACCCTGAGTAAATCTATTCATTTTAAGACATTTTCCCTCTGATTTGGTGGCTTCTACACATTTCGGTAATTATTAAGTTTAGTGACTTTTCTGTACGAAACGTCCTAGACCAACAAAAGTTGCATTAATGGGTTCTGCACAGCTTGCCTTGATCATATTCAAGAGGGCATAATGTTAAAATAAGTTCAAAATATTAAAAAAAATTTAACAAAATTGTGAAATGTACGAGATGTTCGGCGGGTGTGTTTACGTCGTTCATCATTATTAATGGCAGCGCCTTGCTGATCCCGCGCTACCTAGCGGCCACGGATGTCATTACAAGCATTTTAACGGTCAATTTTTAAGCAGGTCAGTAGTAGCCATTCCGTCTTTTCCGGCGTTAGTTGTGCCGTCCCAATCCGACGGATTTAAAAACAGAGAAAGCAATAATGAGTGCTTCTGTGCATTATATTCACCTATGAACTAGTGTCAGTGCGTAATATTTGGCTATGAACGAGTGCTTCAGTGCGTTATATTTGCATATGTGTCTATATAGTGGAACATGATGTTTCATCGAGTGAGGTAAGGTTGAATTGGCCGTTGACAGAGGAATTGCAGCTGCCTTCTAGGTGAGTTAATTGATATTCTTTTGGTGTGTTTTACGGTTCCTTTAAATCCCTAAAATCCTAAATTCGTAGTTTAGTGTAAAACCCTACAATCCTACGTTAGTGTATAACCCTATAATCCTAGGTTAGTGTATAACCCTTTAATCCTAGGTTAGTGTAAAAACCTAAATTCCTAGGTTAGTTTAAAATTGTAAAATAGTGATTCACCCAATTCGTGTTCTGCATCATTAGTAGAGTGAAAATATACCATTTTACGTGAATTTTTTTTTTTTACAGAAAAGTAATTAAACTGAATAATTACCCATTATTATATTTACATATTAATTATAAATAGGCCCTCATAAATTTAATAAATGGTTTCAACAGGGTCACCATTTATGTATCACATTTGTGCTGCCCAGTAAATTGAAAATCTACATTTCTGTTATGTGGGAAAATTACTCAGTGCATTTGTACTATTTAGGGCAAAAGACATATTATTTTACATAGTCATATTTAGAAAAATATTGCATGGAAAACTGCATTATCACAACAAACCATAAAAAACAAAATTAATTTTTAAAAAAACCTGGCCGCATCAAAAGCAAACTGAAAAGATTTTGGATAGAAAATTATTTACCATCAGCTTGAAATGTTCACGATTCTCAGCCTTTAGGGAGTGACTGCTATGGGAAAGAAAATTATGTGGGTTCTCTAAAATTCATGCTATCAAATGATAACATGCAGTCGGAGGCTTCAGACATTTCTGCTCAACCTGTGAATACATGTAACCAATTTAAGCCTNATCAAATGATAACATGCAGTCGGAGGCTTCAGACATTTCTGCTCAACCTGTGAATACATGTAACCAATTTAAGCCTCCGACTGCATGTTATCATTTGATAGCATGGATTTTAGAGAATCCACATAATTTTCTTTCCCACAGCAGTCACTCGCTAAAGACTGAGAATTGTGGAGTTAATAATCAGAGTTAATAATTGAAAGTGACATAAGTGATAAATAAAAACATTAATTAGACATAGAACAGGTTTGCAAGAAATATGTTGACAAGTTCTTTCATTTGTACGATAATAAGTGTTGTGACACATTCGTCATGCACAAGAAACCTATTTTGAAGTCCTTAAGGGAAATCACTATACAACTGTTTGCTAAACATGAATATCTGAAACTTATACCAGGTAGTTGAATAAAACAGAAGAATTAGAGTTTGACAGAGAACAACACAACAATGATGGTAATTTTGAGCCAGAATGCACAGCTGTAGAATCGGTTAATCATGCATGTGCTGTTCTGGATGAATCTGTCATTCGTTTACAAAGGTTTCCTCAGCGTAAAAGAAGACGAAGAGTGGAGCAAAAGATTGATAATCTATCAAGCAAAATTAGAAGAAAATTAGAAACAAGTATCTCATTTTCCAACCATGAAGAAATTACTCAAAATAACAATTTAGGTTACATATATTAATAGACGAGTAAAGGAGAAATTTGAACATGCTGGCACATTTCTAAAATCAAGGCTGAGTTTAAGTTCAGAGAATATGCAAGAACTTTAAAGGCAAAACATAGTGTGCTGCCAAATGTTGAAAACAAAAAATGTGGAAATCGCTTAAGTAATGAAATAGTAAGAGTTGTAACAGATTTTTACAAGTCACTACTACATTCGTCTTAGTAAGGAACAAATTTCCCGACAATTTACAGATATCCAAGTGGAGCAAAGACAAAAAAGCAAAAATATCTAGTATTCTTTAATAAGTTTACTTGAAATTCAAAGAATCTCATTCATGTATAAATATAGGGTTTTCAAAGTTTGCTTCATTAAGGCCCAAGTGTTGCGTGCTAGCTGGTGCCAGTGGTACACATTCTATGTGTCTGTGTGCCTACAGCACCAAAATGTGAAATTAATGCTGGCAGCTACAGTCAGTAAAATGTCATACAAAGATTTAATGAAAATTATTATTTGTGATCATTCAAAATAAATTTGTAAGCTTTCACAATGTCATAAATGTCCTGGCGTTTCTGTACTGGATGGAATCATCTGTGAGGACGATGAGCTACTGAGTGAAAAATATGAGAGTTTTTAGTTAATCTATACTAAAAGTTGATAAAATTAAAAACCCATCACTTTATTAAAAACATCAGTCTGAATTTCTAAAATCAAAAAAAGATATTACTTTTGCTGAGTGCATAATTTTGGGAGACTTCTCAGAAAACTATACTTTCGTGATGCAAGATGATATGTCTGTAGATACTATTACCATCTAAATACCATGGACCAATGTCAGTTTCGTAATACTACTGAAATAAAATGCACTTGTTGCTTCAAAATGCTTCAACATTCAAAACATTTTTTCCCCCATAGTATACAGGTACTGTGTATAGTAAATGTTACTAAAACAAAGTGTTCTATAGTTTATGTTGTTCACCATAACAGTAATTACATGGTGCTTCTTTCATTTATTGAGTACACAGCAGACTTGTTTAGAGGATGTAAACATTAAATGAATACACGTGGAAACATTTATATTGGCATGATGTGNTAGAGGATGTAAACATTAAATGAATACACGTGGAAACATTTATATTGGCATGATGTGGAAGAATACGCAAACGGAAGAAAGAAACTAAAAAAAAAGCTTTAAAAAGTTGTCGCGTGCCGGTTTAGGGATTAGAGCACGACATTGGCTCACATCCATCACCCCCTCACCCTCCCCCCCGCCTAGCGCACTTCGCTGGCGCCTACGAGACGGCACGTGGGACCACAGGCAGGTGGAAAATTTCGGTACACGTGGAGCTGAAGCGTAGGCCTTCCCCCTTCACCCCGGACACCTCTCGCCCGCCGCGAGATCTGTGGAGTGCAAGGCTTTTTCGAGTTATCAGCAAATTATTACGTGTAGTTCGCCTGAACGCAGAAAATACGCACCACGGAAGTTTAGCTGACGATAGTAAACTACGGGCGAGTTACCCCTCCCACCCC
>NQII01003222.1:74404-114480 GCA_002778355.1 Clitarchus hookeri
CTGGAACTCATTCCCAGATGACAGCCTACCCAACACTCACCAAGAGTTAAGTATAGAATTCGTCGTCCAAAGAAGCCCCACTCAACCACGAATTCGCCCCGTGAATAGGAGTAAACAAACTATGACAGTACCAGACCTCTAAAGTTTTGATGTTGTGTATTTGTGAATATATACGAGACAATATATTCGTACTTCAAAATACAACAGTGATAGTCTACCTCATTATAATACCCGCAACCTCCAAGCACTTTTTAGTCGGTGCCTGGAGGACATTAACTCTGACCAGATAAGCCACCATGTCCTCGACAGTGGCGGTACCTGCGTCAACGTCTTCACTTTAATGTACACAATTTACATATAGTGTGACAAGCTGGCTTTACTTCAATTCATTTTAGCAACCTTGCAAGTCCCTACAACTAATGGTGGTGATATTATGGTGTATACTATATAATTTATGCACTCTAATAATTAATAACATTATTTTGATAATCACCCCTTCCTCACCTCCAATGTGTGTTAGAGTAAAATGATGTTGCTGTAAAGGACAAAATTAAAGAAAATCCAATCTGTTTATGGTAACTTAAGCACTTCAGAAATCAGCTATTGACAATCAATGTGTAAATGAATGACACTGAATTTGTTTCTGTGTGTTTTATGAATGTTATTCAGCAACATATTTAACATATTAAGGTTTCTAACGGTTCCAAAATGTAATTTCGAATAAGCATACCGAAAGGACAGCACTGATTTCTACCACCCTTGTTAGATGTTCAATTTGCCGCCAATAGATGGAATATGCTGCCTGCTTCCGAGCAAGCACTTGCTTACTGGTCAGCAAACAAAACTTTGAGATACTAAACTAATTTCTTATGGCAGAAGCGGTGATGTACTGTACAGACTGCTCATGTCCACCCAGGAAAACTGGGTTTGATTCTCGGAAGGGTCATTATTGGATGTTTGCACGTGGGAACCGTGCCAGGCGATGATGTTGGTTGGCAGGTTTTATCTAGGAACTTTAATTTCCCCTACCCCTGCATTACGACGCTGCTCCATACTCACCTCGCTTCACCCTCATCGGATCTCAAGACCGTCATGTTAAGAGCCGTCCATCTCTCCAATGATTTGTTATGAATACCATCACCAATAAGACTTCATTCATATTATACTGTTTCTCAGTGAAATTTTCCATTTTACTGTCTTTGCCCTCCAAATTATTTTCTCAACCTGATGAAGCTAATACTTGATAAGTTAACATCGTAATGCTTGTTGTGCCAATATGCAAGACAAGTGAAAATTATTAATTATTAAACCTGAACAGAACTTAACCTTGCTATTCATTTAGGAGGGGGGGGAGGTGAAATTGCACAAAACTCTTAAATGTGTGTTAAATTTGTCATACATAACATGGAATACATTCTCAAGTGTAATTGTAATTTCCTGAATATTTGTGTTCAGTCGTTTACTGTATGAGATGATATGGGGAAGTTTATTTATAACCTACTGAAATTAGGTAACAAATCAAATCACTTTACATGTAAAACATTGACCTACATGTTAGTTACAAATGTTCTTAAAGATATTTTACATAATTTCACTACTGCTATAAATGATGTCTGCTTTTAAATGCTAAATAAGAAATAATTAAACATTTTATCTACAAGCGTCTTATGCATATAAAACAGAAAATAAAACCCAAATACTCAGCAGCATTATCTTGAACGCAGAAGGGGCAAGACAAACAGAGATCACCCACCACCCCCACTCTGGCATATTGGATGTCGAAAATTTTTTATAAGTGTATAGTATGTTTTATATTAATCAATCCTATATGAAAATTTCTTCAAACATTTTACTATTACCGGTGACATTTAAATGTTTTGAGAAAATCACATCCAAGGCATTGACATGTAAAAATACAACTTAATGTCATTATTGTAAATAAGTTTTCTCAAATTGACCTTAAAACTAAGAATAGCTGCATTGGTGACTGACAAGGCACTAACTAAATCATAAGTAATAAGGACATTTTTAATTAAGTGGTTCTTGGTTGTGCTTTTTCCTACAATTTCAAATCCCAACTACAGTTCTACCATTCTCAAAATTTTATTGATTCTATTGTATTTTGGACACGTTACATTAGATTATCAGCACCTGATGTTTAACCTTGGGAAATTTCTTTGTAAATTCAATTAATCATTGACATGGAAAACAGTACAATTTTAAGATAACAACAGCTAAATAAAAATGTTATAGTGCAGTGGTTTTAAACAATACATATTTCTGATAGAAAGTACAAATTACATGAAAAAGAAATTAAAAATTTCTGTAAAAACAAAACCAAAAAAAGTGCCAACCACAATTTACGCACGTCACAACAGGCATTCTCACCAACCAGAGAAAGCAACATTTATGGCAAGGAATGAATATTTGAACTCTCGCTATGCCGAAGAAAACTAAGTTCGTATCTTCCCAGTCACCGCTGTTTGACTTTCCAACCCAAACTGCACAGCCCATTATATGCGAGTCATTCGTGCCATGATGGTCAGTTAAATATGAGATTAGTTTCATAATCTTGGTGTAGCTTCGGTTTCTGAAAATCGTTGTCTGTAAATGGGCACCACTTAACCAATGTCATTTCAAGAGATGTGAAAGATGATACTTTTGTCTTTCATGACCTGAAAGCAAACATTTTCAAGGTAATGCATAACATGTAACGCGTAAACGTATATTCCTAAAGGAAGTTTAAAAGTATCTATTATAATGCTTCTAAATTGACCCCCCTGGCCCCTCCCCGCTACTGCGCCACTGTTAGTGAGAGAGAAAATGCTCACCCTGATAGTACGCCACTGTAACTATTTCAGTTAATAGCATAATCCGGAAAGAAATTGAGGGTATTAAGAATAGTAGAATCCAGAGGAAAAGCATTCTATAAAAATAAACAACACAGGTGCACAACCAATATTGTATGGACATAAATTGTATAGTATTTATAATCATCTTTATCACATTAATTACTTTTCTGTATACAGGATAAATACAGTAGATTATAATTTTCCAAGCATTAAAATGTCTACATAGTGTTTGATACATAAACCATACAACAATGTTTGTATTTACATGCAGTGGAAAGATTCAAATTGACAGAAAATTAAAATTAAAAAGGGATTTCAAAAGTGCTTACTTTAAGATGAATTGCCTATATCTCTGAATAGCTGTCAAAATCTGCTTTCTTAATGTGTTTCATTTTCTCATGGTGATACAACTGTGTATCCTTCAATGAACTTTACTAATGACCAACTGTAAAAACAGTGAAAACCAAAGATGATATTTAATGGTGAGAGTGAATACATTTTTTTTATTTTATTTGTTTATACTGTTTTTGTGTGTTGTTGAGTCCTACCCATTAAAACTGCCTTCCTTTGTACAGAAATGCTGATCAGAGCTAGTCGGAGTTTACCAACTAAAATAAATTTACGTTAAATACACCTCTTATTTATCTGTGAAAGTATGTTTCAAAATGGCCTGCTGCTAACATTTCCTTACAGAAGATAACCAGCATTGCAGTTTTTAGAATATTTTTGCTTTACGTTTTAACATACCTATCTGGACTGTAAAAGTACAGTTATGTGTAACCATTAAAATAGTATTGTTTCAATAATGTAAGATGTCTTCTTTCCCTACAGTAAATGTAAACATAAGCCTTACCACATGCTGGCTCAGTGATTTTTCTGCACAACTGGGGTATCGTTTTAATTGGAATAAGTTCTCTAACTTAATTAATATTTCATCAATAAAAAAAATGTAAAGTTTCTTATTTCCTTATGGGGAAGGTAAATGCAGGAATAATTGTGTGCTGCATGTTAGACCTATGCACAATGACACTGTCCAGTTTTTCATTAATTTTAACTTTCACAGTGGCAGTTTCTGCACAACTGAGGTATTTTTTTTACCAAGAATACATCATACTAATAAATAAATTTGTATTAAATCAATACAATGTCTAATTTTTCTGTCACAGTTATCTAAATATCATGATTTTATACCACCCAGTTAGTGAAATGAGCTGTATCAACTCAAATTTTACATTTGTGGGAGGGAGAAGGGGCCATGGGTAAAAATCTGACTATCAATTTATACAGACAACTCTGTAGTACAAAATAAATTTTGGGGAACCGTGAGTGTACGTAAACTTGAGGTTTGAGTGGACAAATATTCCATTCAAATAAAAATTGTTTACTGTGCATCTTCAAAAGGTTATCTAAAAGCTTGCCTATTTGAATGAGACATGAAATATACCTTTGCATTCTCTAAACACCACTATTGGCAAGGGCTTAATTAAACCAAATAAAATTAGCTTGCATATTTTTGAGGTGAATCATATTATACATGTAAAACCTGTTATAGCATCTTCTTACCATAAGATATTTCCATACAGGTTTCATTTGATTGTATTCTTGAAAATTTTTTTGACCATTTTGTTATATTTTTTATATCTAATTTTGGTACATAAGTACTTTACAGTAATAACAGGAGCATTTGCAACATCCTTCAAAAAAAACATAGACACTGAATAAAAAATAAAAATAATTGTTTTGGAAAAGGAAAGTGCTAACAGCACTGTGTAACAGGTATTTCACAGGAAAATGAATTAGTCTCTAGTGTCTTAGAGTTATTGGTTTATTGTTTCCTCTAACATGTCTTGTTAGCTGTGCTTACAAGCATAATCCTAAATTATTACCATTCCAAATAAATTAAATTTATGAATCACACTTGTGCCAACTACAGCAGAGCCCCCAAATTTACGAAGCATCACGGTTCCTGAGAATACTTGGTAAAATTGAGACAGACCAAAATTAATCCATGATAACACAAAAATTGTGGTTAAAGTATGGTTTTTCACATTAAGTCTATGTTTTATCATCTCTGGTACAAAATTAATGTTTTTTAAATGGAATATTTTGTTTATTCAATAGGCAGATATTTTCTAAATTAAATTATAACTCAGAAAGTTGTACAGTAAAGCCTTATTAATTCAACCTCCGTTAATTTGAAATTATGCGTAAATCAAAGTTGTTGACAACCCCCGAACATAAGAATGGAATTTCACATGTTTGGAGTTTAGTTAATTCAAAATTCTATAATTATATGTAAAAGTGTATGTAAAATTCAAATTATTTATTATTGCTGCAGTAAATAAATTACTTTTCTGTGAGGATAAAAAGAGAGCTACAGAATTTGCTGCAAAAAAAAAACAGATTTTTGCTTAGTGCTTTAGTTTTTCTTCTTGTATTTTACTTTAAAAGTAGCATGAGTACAAGGAACAGAAAGTACAATGCACATACTATTTCAGATAATTTTGAAATAATTAGGGAAATTGATAACAATTAAAGGAGTATGGCAGCTCACTTCAATGCTGCCCACTTCCTAAAAAAATTATGCTTGAAATTAAAATGCCGTTAGTGAAAGGGCACAGGTTGCAGCCCTACTGCAAACAGAGTACGATAACTTGATTTGATAATGACAGCCTTATTTAACAAACGCAGCAGCGTAAGGCAGCATTAGAAAAAGAGTGGTTTAATTACCACTGTTGTCAGGGACGTTGNTTATTTAACAAACGCAGCAGCGTAAGGCAGCATTAGAAAAAGAGTGGTTTAATTACCACTGTTGTCAGGGACGTTGTATGGTGGTTATTCCCCACAGGTAGTTGCCATTCTGTCCTTTTTTGTATAGGAGTGAGATGCCATTCACACTGGATTGTTTGTCTCATTTGGCAAAGATATCCTACTTACAGGATTGAGGTCACAGAGGAAGGGGGAAGGAAATGCTTGACAGCTTACAGGCATGGGAAACAGAGGAGTGTGAGGGCATAGGAATGATTATTTTGTAAAAGACAGCACAGCAAGGAAACTCATGATGGAAATTAACTAAAATGTTACTGTATATTTGGACCATATAATGAACATCAATCAGTTTCTTTTACCTCCATCCTGTTCATGTGTTTCATCAACACAGTTTTATTTTAATTTTTTTCAGTAGCACAGTAACTGTGATTTACCATTAATATTTCACTTTCCTGCAAATGCTTAAAGCTTCTGCTTATGTAGCCAAATTTAGATGATACAAATTTTATTTTAAAACTGCTGCTCTTTTTCTCCTGCTTATGAAATGTATTTATGAAAGTCCACACCCTAAAACAACAGTGTCACTGCTTAAGTCTTATAGAAGCAAGTTGCCAATGGAAAGACAGTACACCAGTTCAGTGTACAGATGCTGTGGTGTCCGATGTGCATACCACTACCACCCTTATAGCTCCAAACATCTTTGTTGTGGACACACAAAATACATCTTCGTAGTAAGCACCCTTAACCACAAACACACCAACAATGTTATGTGTGCTATTTATTTATGATAATTTCATTACACAAACAAGATGTGCCACGTGTGTGTGCCAACACTTATCTTGCCGCCGGCACCCACCCCAATACATCAACATGCATAAATTACTTCATTTCTGTCTGACCCACATACCACCAGCACCATTTAAGGAGACTTATTTTTGGGGGAAAATGCTAATGCCACATGGGTAAATGCTACAGATTCTAATTTTTGTAAACTTCTGTGATGTTAGCACAATTTTCAAAGGAACAGAGTAATAAAATATTAACAAAAAGGTTTTCTTTTTTTAATCTAGATAATTTTTAATTATGTAACACAAAGTCAAAAAATTTAACCCTAAGCATTTTAAATTATTGAGGTTTTAATGTTTAAAAATACATTTGTAACAAAAAATTTTTATCACAGAGCATCACACAACATTCAGCGACCGCCAAGACAACTTTTAATTGCTTCTTGCAGAAAAAACATTGATTTTATTAAAAGTAATCCCTTTCATTTCCATATCTAGACATCTTTAAAACAAAATTATACCCCAGAAAGATACATATGAACTCTTGTTGAAGACAAAAAAATAAGTTTTGCAATAGTATCGTAACTTTTAGCAAGCGCTAAGTCCATTTTCAGTTATTTTTCATGGGAAAATCAGTGGTTTTGTTAAAAAATATATACACATTTATTTCAATATTCAGACACCAGTACAAAAAAAATTATAACTTCGATGAATATGTACAACCCTTCACTGATGCAAAAAAATGTATTAACAGAGCATCACATAACTGTAAGCAAACACAAAGTTTATTTTGAAAGGTTTCTTGTAAGAAACTCTAAGGATTTATGGTTGAAATATTAATTTATTTCAATAGATGACTTCCAAATAAAATTACTCCCAAAATGGTTTAAATGGTTTCCCAGNGGTTGAAATATTAATTTATTTCAATAGATGACTTCCAAATAAAATTACTCCCAAAATGGTTTAAATGGTTTCCCAGAGTAAAAAAAAAATTTTACACGTGATACATGCAGGTCTGTAATGAAATTTGTTGAAGGTTAGTGCAATAAACCACTTTGACTGTGCTGGAAAATTCTGCTAAGCATTCCATTACATCACCTTAAAATTTTACCCAGTTTGAAACTTCCACATTCTAGATGTTCATATACAAAAAAGCTGAGGGAGAGGGAAGTGATTTAACAAGCACTGTAGAAAGTCTTTTTTGTTCTGTNGGTTGAAATATTAATTTATTTCAATAGATGACTTCCAAATAAAATTACTCCCAAAATGGTTTAAATGGTTTCCCAAAGTAAAAAAAAAATTTTACACGTGATACATGCAGGTCTGTAATGAAATTTGTTGAAGGTTAGTGCAATAAACCACTTTGACTGTGCTGGAAAATTCTGCTAAGCATTCCATTACATCACCTTAAAATTTTACCCAGTTTGAAACTTCCACATTCAAGATGTTCATATACAAAAAAGCTGAGGGAGAGGGAAGTGATTTAACAAGCACTGTAGAAAGTCTTTTTTGTTCTGTNAGATGTTCATATACAAAAAAGCTGAGGGAGAGGGAAGTGATTTAACAAGCACTGTAGAAAGTCTTTTTTGTTCTGTAAATTGTAGAAGATACAAATAGGAGTGGAACAATCGATGTATCATACAAACAGTAATCTTTGGAACACAAAACAAAACAAATTTGAAAGTCAAACACAGCAAACAGACCAAGGATAATAAACATGCCACAGTCACGAGACTAAGGAAGGGTGCTGTTGCAGGTGAGATCCTGAATGTGTAACTCATGCTATTATCGGCTCCGAGGAGAGATGTATGAATATAATGAGGAATTCCTGTGTGATGCCACATATCGCTCAAGGCCTAAAATACAAGTGGCATGGGCTGATGTACCCCCATCTCATGTCGGCTACAGTTTTCAATACATTTTTGACCACTTTTTGTTGTATATTGTAGCATATCAATTAACAACAAGATAACCACAAACCTTAAATTATGTTATTGCGGGTTTACAGACATATTTTCAGTTGATTTTCCCTTTCATTAATTTTTATTCCACTCCAGGATTTTTCTATTTTTTTCATAAATTTTCAGGAATTGTTGACAGTTCCTGAAAATTGCTTCGTTTTTAAAATCTGAATTCTTGAAATTGATGTTTTATAGTGTTGCCATGGGTTTTCCCAATAATTTTCATCAAAGTGTTAGGCATATGAAAATTCCTATCCTTTGTTGAACACAACAAATAAAGGTGTGCTGTTAATTTGGACAACAAAGAAGCAAATTACCGTTTTTATTCAATTAAACAATTAGACAGTTAGATTTAAACTATATTGGAGGAATTAGGATTTACAGCACAATCAGAACACAGTCTTGTGACAGTATCAAAGCTCAGGCTTTACTAGACTTCAAAAGCAATTCATGTGATCAACCAAATAATAATACTAATGTCGAAAGTGATGCTGCTCTTGTATGGGCAGGGACATTAGTTGAGGTAACAATCTGCCCACCTTCAACCCAGAGAGCCCTCATGATGTTAGATCTACGGGTGCATGTAGGGCCTACAATTGTTGCTCTGAGCACAAATAATAGTAATACTTGGTTGAACACTTGAGGTATGCTTGTCTAGGCCCCACAGTTGTGCGCCAAATTAACTTGACGTAGGCTTGTCTAGGCCCCACAGTTGTGCGCCAAATTAACTTGACGTGTGCAAGCCCCACTGTAAAAGACAAGGCGGCTTATACGGTCAAAGTTAATGTCCCCCAGGCCCCGACTATTAGGTGCGTGGGGGGGTGGGGGGTTTTGTAAATTAAGTAGATTATCACTGTTGAAATTAGAAGTACTGGTATATTGTATCTTATAGTTTTTCACAAATACACCACATTAAACGTTCGAGGTGCGGTACTGTTTTACTTTGTCTACTCGAATTTACTGGGCGAATTACTTCGTGATGGCGGGGGCTTCTGTGACGGTGATTTGCATACTTAACTCCGTGGCGAGTGCTGTCAGCTGTGGTGGCGTTCCAGTGAAGTGGTCGGCCCTGGAAGCCGTTCCGTCGGTGCGGACCCTCTCTGGGCTGCGGTTTTGGACTCGTTCTCACGTCTGCTCGCGATTTCTTCCCTTGGCTCGGTGATCATCAACTTCCGGACCCGGCGGTAGTAATCGACTGACGGTCCCGATATTACTGACCCCTTAAGGATGCGGCTGACGGATGTGGCCGGGTTCCGAGATCCCGGCCTTAGTAACTATTCTCTGACTTACTCTCTCGGCGCGGTAGAAATCGACTGAACCTGTGACGACCGATAATACTGACGAGTGATTACTCACTCACGACTGATTACTGACTGACCCCCTCCCATTCTTGGAAAGGGGTTTTTATACACGCCCGCCTGCAAGCCTACATTCTCGGCACGTGGCGCCCTGGGTGGGAAGGGGGTGAGGGGAGGGGTGAAGTGGTGAGTTTCGAACAAAGGTTTTTACCACACGTGTCCTCGTTCTGAAGGAACTGGGCGGGCGGGGGGATAATACCTCGGCATCAATACTGCTAGTCGGTATTTCTGCCGCGGTGCTTATTTTCGGCGTTCCGGCGAACTACGCCTGATAATTTTGGGTGATAACTCGAAAGCCCTGCACTCTCGACAGATCTGCTGGCGGGTTGGAGGCGTAGGTAGATGAAGGGGGTGTGGGGGGGGGAGGCCTCCGCTTCAGCTTCACGTGTCTGGAGATTTTCCATGCCACGTGCCTATTCGAAGGCGACAGCAAAGTGCGCTAAAGGTTGAAGGGGGTGGGGTAAGGGGGTGAGGGAAGTGAGCCAAAGGCGTGCTATAATCCTCAAAACTGTCACGCGACACACTATTAGTGAACACTGAATGCTTGTAAGATGCTAAAATTTTAGTGAGATAGGTAGATAGATATATAGATATATAGATGGATAGATGAATGGATAGATAGCTAGACAGAAAGATAGATAGATAGAAAAAGAAAGAAATCTGTGAGGAACCAATAATTTTAGCCCAACAGGGTTAAGACCCATTGCAGCCAACATACAACCAAAATAATACCCAACCATAACCGCTGCAGATAGCTCACAGGCCAATTTTCAACCACCAATGGCTAATCAAATCTTATCATGTTTACTACTGAGGAACTCTGGCAGTACAGTAAGGTGTAAACAGCACTATTTTAGGGAAATGTGAGGCCCAGGGAAAAAGAAATCTGACACTCCCTGTACTGCTGCAGTTTATAAATGATAGCTTTAAACGATAACACATTCATATGTAATATTTTTAGTTAATAATAACTATGTAGTTAAGATATAAAAATAAACACAAATCTGGTTATTGACAAAAAATATATGTGTTTATACTGTATTAAAAGGCAGCCAGTTCATAAAAAAACATTGACAATATATATGAACAAAGCATAACAACGTATTGGAATTTTTTTTAATGAAATATAATCCACACCATTAATTCAACACAAATAATTTTTCCTCGAGTTGCTAAGTCGCAAGTCAATTTCAACAAACAGCATTTATAAGATGTGCATTACATAAAGAAAACCATAAATATTTATAATTTTGCATTGCAACAAATTTTTTTTCAAACCCTTTCAGCAGCAAACACATAAAGTCCATTAAATAAAATTCTGTTTACAATTTCATGTTCAGAAGAAATTACTGCCACTCTTGTAATATGGTACATCAAAATTATTATTTTTAAAAATGATGGTTCTGGAAATAATTTTCTACTGACACTGCTTGAAATTGGCAATGTAAAATACTAACACAGAGAAATTGTTGCATTTTGTTACAATAGTGTGAACATGCCTTAATTGGAAGGCCTGCCTGAACACGCCATCACTCATGAGCAATAATCAGGACACAGTCAGTTGCTGCAATAGGGACTCACACTGCCCAAACACCGGTAAGAAGGAATCTCCTCTACCAGCAAGGGAATCAGGCCATGTTGCGTTATGCCATGCCGATATGAGGGCAATGCAGAAAAGTAGCAGGGGTCTTTCTCCATGTGACACCGGCCGAGATGGATATCACAAAAAACCTGCTCTGCCGACCTCCGTAACTCATCATACTTCATAAGATTTTGGATACTTCTTTAGTTGGGACAATTACAATATTCTAACGTGGCTCTCGATAAGGTAGTGGATGTAGTTAAATAAACCATGCTCCCCCGACCTTATAGTATTTTATGTACTCTCCAGATGTTTTATTATATACCCATATAGAAAGCAATAGCATCTTATATTTATTTACCCCACATGCTCTACCACCAAGAGATTCCCCAACCTTAATGAGTGTCGTTTGATCAAGATTTAAACAAAGTACAGTACAATCCTGTTTATTCGTGCTTCGCTTAAGCAGTTTTCGGGTTAGCTGTGTAGATTTTTTGTTTTTTTCAAAGTCTACTGTAACTTTTGCGGTAAGGCGATGCTGTAACATGTGTCATTTAACAAGCAGCGGTACCATGTATGTCTATCACTGTGCCACATGAGCTCCTGTTTATCTCTTTAAAACTGTCAGCCTGTCACAGAGACCAGCATGAGTCATCCATTTCCGCCTGTTGAAGCGTATATCTGATCGCGCTCATCTCCGTTACCACCCCAACACCACATCTTGCAAGTTTATTGATCGCTTGGGCACGGTTGTTGTTCACTGTTTGTAGGGTTGTTTTCACATCAACAAAGCGTAAAATGATAGTTTTAACTATCGCGGAAAAAAAATTAGCATGGTGTGTTATAAACAAAAACATCAATTCCGGAACCAAAAAAATTGCAGAATTTTTCAAGAAAGGCATGGTTTAACTTTCCTTACATTTTTTCATATCAACTGTTTAAATGTTTACAAAAACTTAAGAGTTCAGAATTTTTTAACTTTTGTGTGTGTGTTAAGTCAGTAAAATTTAAATAAAAGATGTACAGAAATCTAAGACGTTTCAACCCAGCCTATTGAGACTGAATGACAAAGCAGCCTACACATTTTGATGGAGACGAGTGCTTATGTTTTTGTCAAATTCATTATGGTTGTAACAAACTTTGAAATGAATTAATTTAGACTTTTTTTAAATGTGTTTTCTTTGTTTTAGCAAAAGTTAACATTTGGTTCCTCACTTGTATTGTAAGGGTTATTTTTTTAATGGGGAGTGTACAGTATTGTTTAAATGCCAGGTTGCCTCATTTAAAGTCCCGTTATTGTCTTTACTGCATTGCATTCTAACCTTTCAACCTACTGTGTTATCTCAAGGACAGGTCTGTGTCCATGTTGAGGAAGCGACTCACACACTATGCACCGCTTATCGCTACGTGCCGCCCGCCTGGCACCGGTGCAGGCTATAAGCTGTGTATACTTGATGCGCCGTGAATTACACTACACTAGATGCAACATAAATATCAGATAAAGTATCGTGATTTGTGTTTTCTTTGAAATGTATAATAGGTACTGTGTTTTATCACGATTTTCGGAGTCAATATCACGGTTCCATTAATAGTAAAAATGTGTAAATTCGATTATCCGGGTTATTTTATACAAATTTGCTTATTCGTGTTTTCTGTGGTCCCAGTTAAAATGGTTAATCGGGAGTTTACTGAATACCATTGCTGGAGGCTTGGTTCCTCCCTGCCCTCTCGCAGCCCTGTATCAATTACTTTCCATCCACCCCCTCATATAAATAAATTCCCCACAAAACCCACCTATACATAAAGTAGTATGTAAAGATAATAAAAATTTCAAGGCACATATTAATTCTTCTAAATTCTTTTTAGATTTAAATCATTGTAGCGGTTAAATACCAATAGCCATATATATTAATTAAGATATAACATTAATCATTTTTCCGTCACGTCATTGTAATGTAAGTGTCGTGATTTATTTCCAATATGGAAATTTGATACAATTCAAGTAATATTTGTTTGTAATAGATCAATTGCCAAATAATACATATACAAATACTGTCCATAACTTTAAATGCACAGACTGTTAAAAAAAATAATGATTAGTGCAGATATACACTGGAGAGCCAAAAAAACTGGTATAGGCATGCGTAGAAGAGGTATGGAACCAATCAGAGTAACACGATGCAGTTGGCAGTGCCTATATAAGACAACAAGCGTCTGACAAAGTTGCTAGATCGGTTACTGCTGCTTCAATAGCAGGTTATCAAGATTTAAGTGAGTTTGAACGTGGTGTTATAGTCGGCGCACGAGAGATAGGAAATAGCAGCTCCAAGGTAGTGATAAAATTTGGATTTTCGCGTACGACCATTAAACGAGTGTACCGTGAATATCGGGAATCCGGTAAAACATCAAATCTTCGACATTGCTGTGGCCGGGAAAAGATAGTGCAAGAACGGGACAAACGACAACTGACGAGGAGAATCATTAAACGTGACAGACGTGCAACCCTTGCTCAAATTGGCGCAGATTTCAATGCTGGGACGTCAACAAGTGCCAGCGTGTGAAATATTTAATGGACCATCATTGATATGGGCTTTCGGAGCCGAAGGCACACTCGTGTACCATTGTTGACTGCACGATGCAAAGCTTTACGCCTCGCCTGGGCCCGCCAACACCGCCATTGGACTGTTGATAACTGGAAACACATTGCCTGGTCTGACGAGTCTCGTTTCCAATTGTATTGGGCGGATGGACGTGTACGGGTATGGAGACATACTCATGAATCCATGGACCCTACATGTCAATAGGGGACTGTTCAAGCTGGTGGAGGCTCTGTCATGGTATGGGGCGTGTGCAGTTGGCGTGAAATGGGACCACCAGATACGTAAGCATCCTGTCCGATCACCTACACCCATTCATGTCCATTGTGCATTCCGACGGAAGTGGACAATTCCAACAGGACAATGCGACACCCCACACGTCGAGAGTTGCTACCGAGTGGCTCCAGGAACATTCTTCTGACTTTAGACACTTCCATTGGCCACCTAAATCACCAGACATGAACATTATTGAGCAAATCTGGGATGCCTTGCAACGTGCTGTTCAGAAGAGATCTCCACCGCCTCGCACTCCTATGAATTTGTGGACTGCCCTGCAGGATTCATGTTGTGAATTACCTCCTGCATACCTTCAGACATTAGTCGAGTCCATGCCACGTCATCTTGTGGCACTTCTGCGTGTTCGCGGGGGCCCTACATGATATTAGGCAGGTGTACCAGTTTTTTTGGCTCTTCAGTGTATTAAACAAATGCAAATTTTAAAAGTAAATGCTTTTAGGATGTTATATTAAATATTATAAGGGAAGTATAGTAGTAATTATCCAGTACTGCATAAGAATAAGCACACTTAATATTAATTCACTAATCGCAATAGTAGATATTACACGCTAGCTTGTCACCATATGCAGTGGTTGCGAACTTTGTCGTTGCATGCATGGAGCAGCGCGACCCAGTTCAAAGGAATTGCTGTTCCAACACTGTTCATGGCGTGCTCAGTGATTTCGAGCGACATGAGAGCTAACACGTTTACACCACGGGGTGGTGTGGCGCGCTCTGTTTCAGCACATGTATCCTCCCCCCACCCATCCTCCACTATACTCAAACCTACTAATAAGTTAAAGAAATATCCAGCCTCCACTATTTTCAAAATATGACACTTCCACACCTCCCACGCCATGTTTCTTGCAACACATGTCCTTCTGCCTCCAATCACATGTCCTCTCCACCCCATCCTATACCCATAAGAAGTTATAAATTTTGATAGTAAGTAAGGTATAATAATCCACTTTGTTCCGACTATAAAGTTTTGCCGACACATCAAATTCCACTTGCACCTAAATTCAAAATTCAGTTATACAATAGGTTAGAATAATTCACCAAGCCCCGATTTCAAGATAATGACACACATCCTACGAATATGAATACGAACACAGATGGAAAGAATCCTGTCAGAGCTAACCAGTTCTGTGATTCACGAGCTTAGACCATTACCCGAGGTTTTCGGATGTGCAGAAATGTGCGCCAGTCCTGAAGTGGATATGCAGACTGCTAAACCTGACGTGAGATGGAAGCTGGAGTGAGATGTCAAGGGTATTTTACAAAATGGAAATTATGCTGATGCGGATCCTCTTCTGCCCGCATCTGCTCCAGTAGAGTGTAGCCTTATCCAGGTCAACCTTACGTTTCGCATGAGATGCGGAGCAATCTTTGGACCTCTGGTGGAGTGGTGACCCGACCAGAGAACCCTGTTTTTTGTGCTCTACTGACCTTGAAAGAGTTCAGGCAGTAGGGGTGCAATTTGGACATGTTTTGGACTTTTTCTGCGAGTTCTTCTATGCGACACAGTACCTTGGAGGTGTAACACGAGAACTTGCCATATTCCAACCTCCTGGGGTAAGTCATGCGTGCAGTAATTTTCCTGGTATTGTATAGTAGTTCTTCTGCTTGAGTGTGATAATGTAGTATGTTTTTACATGTTACCAACTAATGTGAACCCCCTCACCCTTCTGTATAATTTCTATACTTATGTGAACAATCGGTATAATATGAACACAAATAATTTTATGTTTAATTTATTTGTACTCATTGAATTTAACCGTGTCAACAGGTTACTTAAATATCACGTGATATTTCTTTCTCCATTACTGCGCACAGAAACTGTAATAAAAAAAATTAATTTAGATTAAATTTCTATCATTTCTATGGCACATTTCATCCCCTTTCTCAATAATTGAATAAGCTATTAAAATACACTTTATTTCCAATACAAATACTTACTTTCATTATTTAAAAAAAAAAAAAAAATGAGTGCCTGTACTTATGTACGCACGTTAGAAGTTATACTTCTTTGGCGTGACAAAAATTAAATTTTATTACGTATGCAAATAATTTATGTAAGTAGGAAAACGATAAAATGGCTGATAAAAGACATTAAATCAATTAATAAAGGTTTGATTAAAGAACATAATTGAATTAAAATAATATTTATTTTTATACAGTTTAAAAAATATTAAAATATTCGTTATATAAAACTGAGTCAAATATATTTAAATTAAATTAATCTATTTCCACTGGTTCTTCTGATGGTGATTGAATGAGCATGTGAGTTACAAGCGGTTTGTGATAACTGAAATATGATACAAATAGTTTTGTAGAAACGTTATGCAAATATCACGTAAATACAGCATCAATGGTGGTGCTGTGTTGTGTTGTAGAAACTGTAGGGTCATTATTTATGGATAGATGTAAATCCTCGTGCAAATAGTTGATAAGTGGA
This sequence comes from Clitarchus hookeri, assembly GCA_002778355.1. Classification (NCBI taxonomy): domain Eukaryota; kingdom Metazoa; phylum Arthropoda; class Insecta; order Phasmatodea; family Phasmatidae; genus Clitarchus; species Clitarchus hookeri. Next base: position 91,043 of record NQII01003222.1, read on the forward strand.
CCAGAATTTTCTAAGCTGAAATTGACGTTCAAGTCATCGGTAACAAAAACTCATACTGTTTTTGTAAGTTTCAAGACAGCCGAAACATAACTGCATCACTGAGCTCGGTGACGTGACACGTCTTACATCTTTCCAGAGGGCGGAATACAAGCAGTGCTAGTAGTAGCGGCAGCGGAACAACTGCTGTAACGTTACGCACAACCTCAGCACTGCATTTACAGCCATTCCGCAATGTTAGCGTTACAGTTTTATGCAGGTCACGAGACGTAAAATCATCCAAACCAGGTAACCAGCATAACTAGTACTACACTCCTTACTTATACATACCCTGCAGGCAACACTTAATATATACATTTGCGCACCAACATTTTTCAATAAGCAGCTCCATAAAACTAATTCAGCATGGTTAAACTTATGTTGAAAAACAGTTTCCTAATGCTTACTACATGAAAGAAAATTCAAACTTACAATTATATGCTTTTTGCACATAAAAATTNCTGCAGGCAACACTTAATATATACATTTGCGCACCAACATTTTTCAATAAGCAGCTCCATAAAACTAATTCAGCATTAAGCACAGTTTCCATTAGGAAACTGTGCTTACTACATGAAAGAAAATTCAAACTTACAATTATATGCTTTTTGCACATAAAAATTGATATATCCAATCTAAAACACAACACTCCCATTGGAGGCATTGAGACTTTAGTATCACTATTATGTAAAAACCAGACAAAAGTTCAAAAGGAAAACCATAAAAGGTACCTTTATTAGAATTTTACAAAAAAAAAAAAATAGTTGTTTTGTAATATAAGAAAAATACATTTTCTGCAGAAAACCAAACAAAAGTTAAGTATTGATATACCTACTTTTACTGAATTAAATTATTTTTAGGTCAGATAAATGTGAATATTAAAACGGAGTAAGCCATACATTGCAAAAAATCAAACTATTAAAAGAACTAATTAAGTAATCCATAATATTATGCTGTATATTTCCCCAAAATTTGTTCCTGGTGTATCAACGGAATTGATCTACATGAGGATGCAGCTGCTGCATTCTTGTACTATTTTCAAGTTTATTTTACTTAAAGTAATATAAAAAATACCTCAAACGTTTCAATTCCATCCTGTCTATTTCCCTTTTATGCGAGCTAGCGTAGATTAAGATATAAGACTTGAGTAGATTTAAAACTGAACAAATCAATCAATGTGATAATAATGTAAATGTCTTGAATGTGTTATATGTGAATTCTCTTCCACGTTCTCATAATAATATTGTAAACATACATATTTTGTAACGGTGAGAGCACAGTTTCTAAATTACAATTTTACGTTCAGTTCCCTTTAATAATAGATAATTGTACATTCATTCTGTTTCCAATCACATTTGTAAATTTAAGTTTTGGAGTAGCATTAAATGCAAACAATCTACCAATTCAAACCTTAAAATTACTGGTCAGAGCCACGGAGACCCAAACACATTTATTCACACATCCTATTCAATGAAGCCTAGTGAAGAAAAAAGGCTGATGGTATCGCAAACCGCCAGCGAGGCGTCTGACGCGTCAACAAGATTGCACAGCAAAGCAGAACACTCAAGTTCAAGGCCAGACTGCTAACTTGCCATTACCAACGCTGTAGCACACCACACATAACTACCCACCTGCAAAAGCAAATACAAAGGCAGTTTCCTAACAGAGTCTTCCTTTGAAACTCTTTCAAGTCCTACCCACAAGCTCTCCTACCATATCGAAAAGGCTTCAACCTAGTATGTATCGCCACTACCAGCAGCCACAAAGACAAACAAAGATGCCCCAAAAAAAAATTAACAATTAAAGCATAAAATCTTCAAAATCCTATTCAAGACGAGGACATCTCGTGTCGTTAAGATGGAGTGAGATGTTACGATAGCGTGAACATGTCTTAATTCGATGGCCTGCATGAACACGCTATCACTCATGTTAGTAATAAGGATAGCCAGTTGCCCCAATCTGGACTCGCATTGCCCAAAACCCGGTAAGCAGGAATCCCCTCTACCAGCCAGGAAATCAGGCCATGTTGCGTTATGCCATGCTGATATAAGGGCAATGCAGAGCAACAGCAGGGTTCTTTCTATATGTGATNATCAGGCCATGTTGCGTTATGCCATGCTGATATAAGGGCAATGCAGAGCAACAGCAGGGTTCTTTCTATATGTGACGCCGGCCGAGATGGACATCACAAGAAGCCTACTGTGTCGACCGCCATAACACGTAATACTTCATCAGCTTTTGGATACCTCTCAAGGTGGGACAACAATATACTGACGTGGCTCTCGGTAAGGTAGTGGATATATTTTAATTAACTATGCCCCCCCAACCTTATAGTATTTTATGTACTCTCCAAATGTTTTATTACATAAACATATAGTAATCTATAGATTCTTNATCAGGCCATGTTGCGTTATGCCATGCTGATATAAGGGCAATGCAGAGCAACAGCAGGGTTCTTTCTATATGTGATGCCGGCCGAGATGGACATCACAAGAAGCCTACTGTGTCGACCGCCATAACACGTAATACTTCATCAGCTTTTGGATACCTCTCAAGGTGGGACAACAATATACTGACGTGGCTCTCGGTAAGGTAGTGGATATATTTAAATTAACTATGCCCCCCCCAACCTTATAGTATTTTATGTACTCTCCAAATGTTTTATTACATAAACATATAGTAATCTATAGATTCTTATATTTATTTACCCTACATGCGCTACCATCCCCAACCTTATAGTATTTTATGTACTCTCCAAATGTTTTATTACATAAACATATAGTAATCTATAGATTCTTATATTTATTTACCCTACATGCGCTACCATCATGAGATTCCCCCAACCTTAACAACAAGTGCAGTTTGACCACAATTCAAACAAAGTATAACAATTTAAAAGAAATCAATTGCATTACTATATAATTGCTGTAAAACCTTTTGCGCAGTGGAAGATAGAACACAATCTTCAGCCTGAATTCCTATGATTAAAGAAGATGAATTTAAACCCTTATTTATGAAAACTAAATGCAGATCCTCACTGTATCGTCTAATCAAATTCAGCACTATATTTGAGTTCATTATGACTTTCTGTAGTTAAGCTGCAAGAAAATCCAAATATTAGTTAATTACTTTGTAGGAAACAAGTCTCTTTTCTCCAGTTACATGCGTAGCTTACCAATAATATACCGGAATTGAGAAATTATAAATCTCTCTCGCGATGTTACTGTAGGGGAAAGTTCATCTTTTCCATTCAAATGCTTTTTGTAGGACCATGTGTATACATAATTTTGTAACACATGCTTGCTCAATTGTTTTACTTTAGCTTCCATTCTGTCAGAGTTTTTTCTGAAATAAAAATACACTTTTAAGGAATTTATCAACTGAAGGGCAGTTACTATATCGAGTTCACTCTTATGTGGATACTTGCTTACTGTACCAAATCTTTAAATAAAATCATTAAACATTACAGCTATAAATGTAAATTCAAAATAAATTTAAAATATTACTTCTTTTTAACAAGGACATTTGTTTCTATCCTTATGGGTTGTGTTTCATTCTTGTCATTAGATATTTCACAGAATGCACTAACTTTTTATCATAATGATTAGAATTCTTCATTCATCTTCTTTACATAACCACCTAGTTTCTGATATGCATCTAAGAGTGATTTTTGGCTTGCCACTAATATCTGCACTCTTTAAAATGACTCAAGTACTGAAAAACAATGAGTGGATGCATTAATGAAACAAAAATAGTTTTGTAGCCTTAAGAAATTAGTAGTAGAATAAATGAGCAATCTAAACAATTTTTATGTTATTAATAATTAAATTAAAGTTTTTTAAATATTTTTTTGTTAATAAATTAAAAAAATTATGTATAATTTATGATAAAAATAATTTTAAAAATTTAAATAAAACAATTTTTTTTTGTTACTTTAACAATTATATTCACAACCTAAATTTAAACATTAAAACAAGGAATCCCCATTTAATTAATTCAACATAAAAATAAAACTTCAACCATTAAATATTTAACAATTAAAAAGTTAACCTAAAATTATTGAGCTACCCCAATTAAAAATTTTAAAAATTATCCCCCTTTGAATAATGCAAACATATGTTACAACCTAAATTTAAAAATTCAAAGTGGTTAATTCAAAAATAATATTAAGAAATTTTGGTTCATGTTCCGTATCCCGTATCCAATATTATAATGGCGAGTTCAGTGCACAGGTAGAAGCGTGACTTCATTGAACGCCCACAGAGTGTTTGGCAGAAGCGAAGGGAAGGGAAGGCAGTGCAGTTCTTAGTCGAGCATGATATTCTGGTTCCAGCAGTCGACTGTCAAAAGTGTGGTCGTGATCCAGCCAAGTTGGTATTGAACAATGGGATTTTCTACTGGTACTGAAGATGCAATTTGGATGTTATCAAGTGTAATTAGAAGCTGTCAGCCAGGACGGACACTTTCCTCGATCAGTTCAAAATGTTGCTGCAAGATATGTTTGCTATAGTGTTTGCTGAGAAACCCACAGCAGCATGCAATCATGGAAGAGATTTGATGCTCTGCTAAAACGGTCATCGAGTGGTCAAATTTTTGCACAGAAGTGAGCATCAAGTGACTATATTCTCATTGACAGCACATAGGTAGGCTTGGTACCATAGTGGAGATCAACAAATCAAAACTGGGAAAGAGGAAAAACCGCAATGGCCATACATTCGAAGGACATTGGGTTTTCGGCAGAGTTCAGTGGCATGATCCATCCAAATTCTTCTTGGTGCCCGTCAGTAAAAGTAATGCCAGCACCCTTACCAAGATCTTCAGCGAATGGGCGAGACCCAGTACCACCATCATTTCCGATTACTGGCGTGGCTACAAGTCACTCGAAGCCTATGTGCATCGCAGCAACATCGATCGACTGGGCAGCGAAGAAATGTCTGTTCATATCCAAACCATCTACAAAAAAACTGGTGCTCCGTCAAATTTAACATGCCGTGCTTTGGTAGAAGGAAGCAGTTTTGGGAAAGATACCTCGCCGAATACATTTGGAAAAGAAATCATCATCAGCACTCGTTCCTGAGGTATGCTGCCACACTGTACATCCAGCCCAAGACATCTCCAGCAACATGCAAGTAATTACATTTTAACATTTTTTGCCTATGACTGCAATGTTCTAGTATTTTTCAGCAGGCGACCGGAAGGTGGTGTTTGTGTGTAATTTCATTTCGTTTTCAGTGGATGACTAACGAGTGGCAACTTAATATTTTCTGCTTTGCCATATATTGTTTGCATGTATATATGAAATGTTTTAATATTTGATTTACAGGATAAATTCAAATAATTTCAGGGAAAAAATAATTTTGTAAATAATATCAATACTGTAATTACAAATATCTGTTTACAAGGGAAGAGTTAATTGCCTAAAGTAAAAATTTTAATAAAAACATGTTATATTTTTTAAATAGTAACATTTAAATTCTAAACATAACATGCAAATTTTTATATTTAAATGCTTAGCATAAAATATAAGACTCGTTATCATTTCCTGTATTATAAAAAACCCTCACAAACACTTTTTTTTAAATGCATACATAGGCTATTTTTGTTAACCATCCTAAAGTGAGTATTATTGATACTGTTATTTTATCGTTCTACAAAACAACCTGTTCAACTTTCTGTTCTAAATTACTCACTCGTGAACATAGTAGGTCTTCTTGTTCGGACGGGGTGGGGTTTCGGATCTTTGTTGGTCGTGAGTTTCTTCATGCAGAGATTCCTCATCTTCTGTCATGGTTCATTGCAGTCCTGAGTCTTCCAGATCATTGTTCGTTGGTAAACTGCATGACGAATTTCTGTTTNAAAAATGTGTTGTGGTCTGCTTTTCCCGGACAAAAAGTGATGCAGATTATCTTCTCTAGCGTAGAAACCTTGTGACTGACTGCTAGTATCTGCTACGTTTTCTTCTTCCGTTCTAATATATTTCTTCATGACAAAGTCTAAGGTGCCAAACACACAGTTGTTAAGTGTCCAAAGTAGACAAAGTTGGCGCTATAGTGTCTGAAGTAGGGTTTATATACAAAAGGTTTTGCACAATTATTTTAATATAGACATGTTACTTTCCATATCATGTATAAACCTAAATATATTAACACAGCTTTTCCCCTCCTTCCCCCACCCACCAAATATTGCACTTTTAGAATATGACTTTCCATATTTGGTATAAACAGAAAAGTTTTACACTACATTTCCCTCCTTCTTTTCACCTCCCCCAAAAATATTANCTTTCCATATTTGGTATAAACAGAAAAGTTTTACACTACATTTCCCTCCTTCTTTTCACCTCCCCCAAAAATATTAAACTTTTAGAATATGAATTTCCATATTTGGTATAAACCAAAACATATTACACAACATCCCCCCTCCCTGCCCACTACATTACACTTTGAAGGTGACGTTCTATATTTGGTACAGGATGCATTCTACTGAAATTCCTTTCCTTGCACTTTCGTTAGAGGAAGTGTGCCAATTTTTCAGTTCCATTGTGGTTTAAATAAGGAAACTTTATTGTACCTGTAGTCAAATTGTCAGACTTGACTAAACAAGCATCATGTTCTTTAGTGTGCATGGATTTTATGGTCTTGAGGGTTTTGTTGTGAAAGAGTTTTCAGTTAGACATTTGAGTGGCGAAATGGAAATGCGAAAATTCCTTCCTCAATATTTATGGCAATGTTTGAGTGAAAAGGATGAATACACGAACAGATGGGTGATGAAAAATTTGCATGGTTTAATATGGGAGGAAGGAAACTTTCCTTACACGGAGTTGGGAGAGGAAATTCACGAACTAATAGGTAGATACTGCTGGGAAACTGTGTACGTTGCAGGACCTGCAAAAAAAAACTATGGTTACAACAGAACTGGTTGCACATTTCTATCTACAGTACGTTTGAGATAGGAATGGTGGTAGTGGGGATACAGTCTGTGACATGTGTATCAGCTGTGCAGATATGTGTCGGTCAGACACAACAGTACAGGGCAGTGCTAAAGGTTGTTGGTTGTTCCTGCCTGATCTAATATATGTGCTAGTAAAATACGGCTAAGAATTAGCAGGTGCAGTAATGTACAGTAATGAAGAAAAACTGGACATACTCTTGCTGTACAGTAAATGTCATAGAAACGCAGTAAGAACTGTGGCAAAGTACACGGAAAAACACCCTGATCGATGGAATCTGTCACTTCGTACAGTCGCCAGTGCTCTAGTAGCAACAGAACGCTGGAACNAACTAATAGGTAGATACTGCTGGGAAACTGTGTACGTTGCAGGACCTGCAAAAAAAAACTATGGTTACAACAGAATTGGTTGCACATGTCTATCTACAGTACGTTTGAGATAGGAATGGTGGTAGTGGGGATACAGTCTGTGACATGTGTATCAGCTATGCAGATATGTGTCGGTCAGACACACAGTACAGGGCAGTGCTAAAGGCTGTTGGTTGTTCCTGCCTGATCTAACATATGTGCTAGTAAAATACGGCTAAGAATTAGCAGGTGCAGTAATGTACAGTAATGAAGAAAAACTGGACATACTCTTGCTGTACAGTAAATGTCATAGAAACGCAGTAAGAACTGTGGCAAAGTACATGGAAAAACACCCTGATCGATGGAATCTGTCACTTCGTACAGTCGCCAGTGCTCTAGTAGCAACAGAACGCTGGAACNGGAAAAACACCCTGATCGATGGAATCTGTCACTTCGTACAGTCGCCAGTGCTCTAGTAGCAACAGAACGCTGGAACCCACAAAGGCGTCAATGTACAACTAATGAAGGACGCGTGGTCTGTGTTCTGGCTGCTGTAGTGCACAACCCACATGAGTACACGGCAGATTGCATGTGGTACAAGAATAAGTCGCGCTAGCGTTAGCCACATGTCCACAATTCGTGAACGTTGCTTCATCCGTAAACAAAATAGTCCTAAGGAATGAAATATTGTCCTGCAGCTGCTGAAGTGCAAAGCAACTGAATGCAACGCGGTTGTCAAAATCATGCCTGACAGAGAAAATGCTAAAACATTAGAGAATGTTCAAAAACAGACCAAACTGCAAACACAGATAACCAAACAGGTGCATTAGAAATTATTTGATTTTCACATACAGACAAGGCTGCATTGGCCTAAAATACAAAGTGATCAGTAAGTAGTGGGATTTCTATGTTGGGCAATACATTGCTGAACCAGACATGGCATCAATTTAATAAGTGTCCAAATAATAGACAATGTGTTGTTGATCCAAGTCCACAGTTATTCTTGATTTATTGATTTTGTGAGGGTGGGTATGTCCTACAGATTCTCAAATGGCAAGAGATTGAAGACTGGGTTTAGCAAGGAAACATCTGTACACCTTGTGAAGCATAAAGGCTGATCTGAGCTGTATGTGGCCGGGTGTTATCCCATTGAAAATGTGTGCTTTTGGGACATCCTGCAGATATGCTATTGCCACAAGCTGTAGCACATCATCAACAAAGCTAAATATAGATAATGTCCTTGTAATACGTACAAAGAGCTAAGCAGCTGTTGGCGCTGATAGTACACCAAACCACAACACCATTCTGACAGNGTCCTTGTAATACGTACAAAGAGCTAAGCAGCTGTTGGCGCTGATAGTACACCAAACCACAACACCATTCTGACATGCTGTATGAACCTCCACAACGACCGAGGAATGTGCTTGATGGCCACGTCGCCGCCAGACTCTACCATAGTGAACATCATTCGTGAGACAGAAACAGGATTTGTCACTCAAGACTACACTGGTCCATTCTGCACCCCACGCAGCTCTGGTGTAATACCATTATAAGTGGTGGTGATGATAGCTCATTGTTAAGGGTAACCTATACAACAAACCTGCTTCAGCTAATCTGCATGGCACTNGTCCTTGTAATACGTACAAAGAGCTAAGCAGCTGTTGGCGCTGATAGTACACCAAACCACAACACCATTCTGACAGGCTGTATGAACCTCCACAACGACCGAGGAATCTGCTTGATGGCCACGTCGCCGCCAGACTCTACCATAGTGAACATCATTCGTGAGACAGAAACAGGATTTGTCATTCAAGACTACACTGGTCCATTCTGCACCCCACACAGCTCTGGTGTAATACCATTCTAAGTGGTGGTGATGATAGCTCATTGTTAAGGGTAACCTATACAACAAACCTGCTTCAGCTAATCTGCATGGCACTGTCCATGTTGTTATCAGAGCATCCACACCACCCTATATACACACTTTTCAAAATGTCACCAATCATGGATTGTGGGTGTGCTACGGAGAGGTGCCTGGTCCGATAATCTGTGGCCTCTAACATCTGTCTCTGGGCTCCAATTCCACCAGAACATGCACACTTCCTTCCTGGGACTATTGTCGCAAAGTGTCATCGGCTGTTGTGGCATCATATTGCATTTCTTCTGCAATCAAGTACAAGAGCCAACCAGCAGTACAAAGACCTATGAAGATACCTCTCATGAACTCATTTGTTAGATGAAATTGCATACAACTTCATCTTAAAGGCATTACAACNGACCTATGAAGATACCTCTCATGAACTCATTTGTTAGATGAAATTGCATACAACTTCATCTTAAAGGCATTACAATGCCTTCTTCATTTGCCAGACATAGTAACAGCCAAAACATTCACTTCATGCGGCCGTGACGTCTTCATTTACTGGTTATCTGCACGTGTATATTCTTTCTTCATATTTTATGGTACCACATTCACATCTTCATGGCATGGCATTTTCTCTGTCAAGCAATGTAAATAAATTTCTTCAACTGATTCCACATGTTTGAAGTTGTAACACACTAACGTCATGAAAGTGCTGCTTGTGAGGAATGTTGAAAATATATGCACTCGCATAATTGTAAGTGCTCCTAGAAAACAATGTTCATAGAGGTTTGTGTGTATCAGATATGCCAATATTTCAACTCAGTACATCACAATGGCAAACTCTTAACATCAATCACTTTCCACATATCAGGTACTAGTTCAGCATGCTAACAAAAAAGCAAACCAAGAGGTGGTACGCTGGGTTTTCATTTTCTTAAAATATCTTTTAAAGTCATAGATGTACGATACAACCATAGATGTATCACACATCCATACTTCACTTAAACCAAAATTTTTAAAGTAATGCCAATACTAGTGCTTGTGGTGGCAACATGTGAAAAAACCATAAATTTGCTGATTATGTTGTTAACACACCTGATTATTCAGTAGATGTAACAAAAGTAATCTTCTATCTGCCAAAATACTAAAATAATTTAATTTCCTTCCATTTTTTTCTTGTCATCAAATATAGGTTAGTACAAGAAGGCTACTAAGCATGCGGCTTGTATACTTACTTCAGCCGTGTTTTGATCTATAAAGTTCTGACTAATAACATTCTCTCTTTCCTATGTAGTAAGCAAATATGGAAAGTGTTGGTGACAGCAGTGAGGACCATCAAATACACAAAGCACTTGTCAGTATGTTTGTAACCATCACGCAATGCTAAAAGGTGAACATAATTTAAATGTTAAAAAAAAAAATAATATGGTGCAAACACCTAGTATCCATTAAGTGATACAACTGCACATGTTTTTGTAGGAGAAAAAAAAAAAAGAAAAAAACAAGACGCATGTACTAATATTAAGTGTGAAAGAAATTATAGACAGGCCACACAACTAACTCCATACTTCAAAAGGGAATATGTACCCATTGCCACTAGAAATAATATATTTGTTTATTTTTTTTTTTACACTTGGATATATTTGTTACCAAAATCTACAGATTTTTCAGAATTGTCTAATGATTTCTTTGTTGACAAGGTTGGCAATAGTAATTTTTATACACGTATCTGCATATTTTTAACCACTCTNCTAACCACTCTGATTGATATGTTGCATCTCAATTGTTTAAGTTTAACGCAATTATAAAAATTATCAAAAAAATGGGTCATTAAAATAAATGATTACACATTCAAATTTTAGTGAAGGCACTTACATTATTTTTGCAATTAGATTAATGAAATTTATGTTTTACACATTCAAAATGAATTATCTAGTTATCAGTGGCCACTATATTGCAAACAATTAATTATGAAATAACCTTTATTAGGCAATTTTGATGAATATGTATTTAAATTGTTACACTCCCTAATTTATATAAAAAAGAATANAAATAACCTTTATTAGGCAATTTTGATGAATATGTATTTAAATTGTTACACTCCCTAATTTATATAAAAAAGAATAAACTTTTTTATGGATTTCAGAAGCTCACGTAATCCTTATGTTTGTGTTTCTACACACAATTTTTTTTTTTAACTAAACATTTATATATTTATATGATGGCTGCCAGTTATGTCTATAAATGGAAACTTGATAACCTAAAACTATATTTACAATAGAAGGGCAGAAAGTCATTACCTCTGTTTTTCCATCAGCTCTGACAACATCTACAACATCTCCTTTAATGACGAAAATTGTGACCTGATCTGGTGCATCAATATTGTACCACACACAGAGGTTGTTACGGGACTGTGTTACCACAACATCACTGCCTGGAACCCACTGGAACAATAAGGGGGGGAAATGTCTATCAAATACATGTTTCAAACAAATCGAAAATGTTTCCAACAAATTTAATTTCACATAAGGAATGTTGCAGCTCTGACTTATGTAAGTCTGTTCTATCTCACGTGCTAAAATCCTCCAAAATTAAAGTTATGGTGAATTTTATGAGAATTACATTCATGCGATACATAAATTCGCAATGATACTGACCTCTTAAAAGAAAATTCATATCTACATTTCACAAAGCGAGTGGTTTGTCACTGTGAAACTCATAGACAAGTGGATACAAAAGCAAGAGATATAAGAGAGCAACATAAAGAGCATTAATTAAGTGACCTGCACGAAAGTACAGTAGCTTAGTATGGGCACTTTGTGTGAACGTCGGATGTCCAGGAGAGTGAGCCTCATCTTCTTGTCACGGAACAGCAACTTGTGACCCGTCTCATTCAGCTCCAGCCAGTCAATCTTAGAGTCATGTGACACTTGCGAAATGGTGATCCCCTCCATCAAGTCCACTGCAATAACACAAGTTCAAACTCTACATAACGTAACTAATCATCAAAATAGTTCTGCAAAAGACAATGATATACTGCACAAAAATATTGTAAAAAGTCCCACAGGAGTCTTTAAATGTGAATAATCAACCTGAACTCAGGCTGAANTATACTGCACAAAAATATTGTAAAAAGTCCCACAGGAGTCTTTAAATGTGAATAATCAACCTGAACTCAGGCTGAAACAAGCAGTTTCTATTGCAAATTTACAATCTATATTGTAGCAACTGTTCTGAATGCTGCAGTAAAAATGTACTCAATGCAGAAGCCCTACTTAAAACAAATGCTGATAGAAAAATGTACGTTTACTGAATAATACAAATGTTCTTTGGAAAATGTATCACTAATAGGCCTAAGTAATAAGTTAAGATTGTCAAAGAAATATGAAGAATAACTAAATTAATAGAAAATATGTTTGATAAGAATACACGAATATCACACAAAAATGAAAAACAGTTTAGAGGCACCAGTCGGAAAGCAATGAGGCAAGGCCCTTAAAAGCAGTAGACTCACAGCAATCCAAAAAAAATAAACATGATATACTGGCACAAGTGGGAAGGAAACGAGATATGCAGCATCCCAAGTCATCAAGCAAGTCACAAAGCTACAAGCTGGTAATGTCACATGTTGACAGTGTCTTGCTATCACTTCCCACTGCACCTCTGAGACATACAGGGGTGCATTTTACTTTACATTTAAGTGGCATACATTTCTTCACACATATATAAAGCCAAAAAGAAGGTAAACTTGTTTTAGAAACTCTTGCTTTCTTTACAAGTACAGTACCTATGAGGTGACCTATTTTTACAATAAAGGTCTACTTATTTACATTGATAGCTCAAGTCTGACATAGGCATAAAAAACATATTATGCAAATTAGCTTTTAAAAGATGTAAGACAAAAAACAACTCAATATGTAATTATAAATCTCCATTGAGTTTGTGATTCCAATATCCTAAATTGGTAGCCAGGACAGTGAGGATTAACATTCAGTAACAAAATAATTTATCACTGTAAAATTAAAAACATCTTGGTGAAATGTTTGGAAGACCAAATAATATTTACAAAATTACATGGTATTCAAACTTTGTATATGTGTACAAAAGCAAAACACTATTAGGATAATTTTGTCACACAATAGAATCTAAAGATTACACAGTAAGGAATTAAATATACATTTTTATGCTTAAATATAATGTATTTAATATTATCTTCCCATAAAAAGAAATTTAAAATAAAAGGTTTATATTTGTGATAAAAGTGGCCAAAAATGTCACTGAAATAATTTCACTAGCTATTTATTTCATAAAAATTATTTAAAGAATGGATGCAAGAACCAGGTGTTTCCATTTTTGTTTAAATGCAGTTATTTAAAAAAAAAAATTGACAAACAATTTGCACAATTTCTGGTGCAATAAAAATATGCCTCTGTTACTTCAGCTGGTCTCTCTACAATGTAAAAGGAGCAATCTGGAAATATAACTAAAGGAATTTTGTTGCAATAATAATGCAGTTCCTGGGGGTTATCTGGTTCTTACCCTCAAGAAGTTCATACATCACAAAGAAACCATGCTCTTACTACAATTTTTCCCCTTCTTATGGTTTTTTTTTATTACGAGTTCACTAGATAGAAATATGTACTAGTATACTATGATAAAGTTTAAATTTTCATTTTTTAGACCTGTGCCTCTTTTCTTGTGTTGTATTACCCTGAGACTCAATTTTTTTACTTGGGATTTCACTATTGTTTTCTTGTATATTTTAACCTGGATGCTAAACAGTGATTGTAGATGGTTTATTATTTGTCATCATGCTCTTTTTTTTGCTTATTCAAATAACGAACATGAATGTAACTCCAGGGTTAACACTCATTTCTTGGACTCCACTTCTCTGACTTTTCCTGACCAAAACATACAACACCCCTAACTCTTCAACTAACTGCTATTAAAAATTATTAAAACAAATCAATAAATATTTATGTAAATTTCAAGCTAATGATTACTTGTAACAAAAATTACTTTCTACTCCCCCATTATAGAAATATAAATTTGATTCTTGCAGCCAACACAGTTTGAGTAGGTAAAAATATTCCCTGCATTGCTATGCTAAACGTATTATAAAATAGTCAATAACTATAGCAGCTACTAATTTTTTAATTAATACATGTACTATTAAGAACATGTATTATACAGTTAAATAAACCATTGGAAACAAATTACTCCAAGTGTGAGGAAACTACCCTCTCCTATATGCAAATTACAAATCAGACCTCTCGATGTCTGACCTCACTCAATTTGAATAGAGAATTTATTCGTGTAAGACAATTGCATATTTTTTAATTTCAAGAATGATGCTCTTTATTTAATAAAAATATTTATCTCCTAATAATTTATTAATGTAAAATGAATAGAGAATAAAGATCTTTGGTAACTAAACAAATTCTTTCATAATGATTTATTAACATAAAGNTTAATGTAAAATGAATAGAGAATAAAGATCTTTGGTAACTAAACAAATTCTTTCATAATGATTTATTAACATAAAGTAAACTGAAATATTTTCTTATTAAAATGTTAATACTTTGACAGATTAAATAGTTATAAAATATTCCCACGTGTTATAACAAATTATAACGCTGCTACCTGCTACTGTAATGTAAAGCTATAAATTAAATTAAAATTGTTATACTTCTATTTCATAAGGTAATAGAAGACATCTCTGTAGCTTGCTTGTGAAGCTATACAAGGCGGCTGATGATGGGTCACGAAGAGGTATGACAGCTGCATGATTCAGCCCTCGTGACCAGGGAAGCATTGAAGCATCACCCTCAGGGCGTAGCAGGGATGAGGGCAGAGTTCTGTTAGCTAGATATATGCAGTGCGGATGCGCTGTTCTTGGTCAGTGTTAACCAAGCAGTCAAGGAGGCGAAACTCAGGGTCTTCAGCCTCGGAGGAGCTCATGGGAGCTCTATAGATTAAGCTAGGCCATTCATTGCTGAATTGAACATGGATTAGAAGTGCATTTTCATTCAATTTGATTTATATACTTTGTATCAGTTTGAACTTGAGTAAGTGAGTAATACTTGAATGAAAAGTTTCTTTATCTTTGATGGGACCCCAGTAACTTCAGTTCATATTAAACAAGGTATATTGGCAAGGGGTTGTTTTCTAATTCATTGCCTAGAAATTTAACAAATTGAGTCTAGTTTTCAAATTACTTTAATTAAATTTAATTTTGTATCGATATCCCTTTTCCAGTGCCGAGGTGCATCCTATGTGGAGCTACCTCCAATGAAACAATGAAAATGAAATAAAAATCAGTAGCATGTCACTGTAAATCCGGCAAAGTGAAAACTGTGTGGCAGGTCTGCAATAGGCACTTCTTCATGGCGGGAATACCGATTTAGTTCTCGTCTGTGTAATGGAACGTCCATAAAAAGAATTAAATTCCCCCTAGTTTTTTTCCCATATTTAATGATGTAGTTTTAAATAGGATCAATTTAAGTGAGCAATAAGAAGATTTAATTCAGTTAAAGACCGTTTTTGATAAAGATAGTTTGGCATTGGCTGTTTGGATCCTGTCATGGGTGAATTTTAATAGTGGTCAGAGAGTAAGTAAGTCTGATACAAAATGTTTTGGTTTTCAGATCCACTTACAGGGTGTGTTACAGATCAAAATATGAATGTAATCAAGTAGTCTTCTGGCTGTGTCTCACGTTAACACATCTAAACCTTAAATGTTAATTATTAAGACTGAAAAAGTATTGAATTGTTTAGGTTTATAACAAATTTAAAAGTGATTTTTATGCCGTAAAATCAAAAGTTCTATGTATATGAAGATAAGAAAATTAGAAATATCTTGGATGCTGGTTGAGCAACAGTGTGTGTAACATCACTGATTAAAGGATGGTAGACAGTTGAATTTAATATTGTAATAGATTCTGTTCAAATAAATAACTATTTTGTAAACTCAAATTAAGAATCTTCTAACTTTGAAGATAGACTGATATCAGTAGTAGAACCTTAAGTTCTATTATTTATCATAATATTAGAATTCAGTAAACCAGTGTTACGAAATCTGCATGGTTTGATAAGTTAAAGGAGATTTGTAGATTTCTTGAAATGGTGAAATTATATGAAAGTAAAGGCTATTCACGATAAAGTGAGCACTTTTGAAAACCCTCTCATTTGGAATAATAGTCAATAAATATATTTTATTTTTGACTTAGACATTAACTTCTGAATGTGGTGAAATCTACACACTGTGTATTACTTACATGGAAATATTTATTTAAGAAGGTGGTTAAAGGATAAAAAATGAGTGAAATAAAAAAAGTAACTAGGACCTCAAAAGTGTTCACTTTACCGTGAACAGCCTATAACCGTGAGTGATAAGTAAGGATAGCACACTGGTTGAAATGGTTCCTCCCCTTCATCAAGACCTACTAGCAAGGTGTCCAAGGTAGTTAGGGACCACCAAGCCACCTTTAGATGGTANTCATCAAGACCTACTAGCAAGGTGTCCAAGGTAGTTAGGGACCACCAAGCCACCTTTAGATGGTACAAGTGCCATTCTTGTATGTGTACTATGTTTCATGGGATCACAGTGTCCCAAGGTACTACATTTGCTTCCTATCATTTCTGTAGTTAACCAAGCGTTGAAGATCTGTCCGACTGAGTGCGACACTGAATTCTCTACATATTATGGTAAAATAAATTACTGTTCTGTTAGAGGGTATTTACTTGAGAATGTGTAGTAAAGTCACCTAATAAGTGACTTGATGCGCTAGAGTACTATGATTGTACATCATAAGAAATAGGTTACGAGGCTATGTTATTCAATGTGTGCTTTAAGTGATTATTATGCCAAAGTGTTGGGCTTGTAATAGCTCTAGATTTGTAATCCATTGGGTCAGGGTTAAGTTAACAAAAATAATCTGGTGTGCGAAACTCATACGTACTTCATGTGGATTCAACCATCTTAGGTTACCGTGGTTGATGTAGTATATGTGCTGAGAGTTAATTTCAATGTAAGAATAACTTCAGTTTGACTTATATTCATAGGCAACCTATATATTAAAGAAGTATTATTTTGGTTCATTATAATGGCATCATTGTACCAGTAGGTAAATTAATTAGACACCTTCTCAGTAGCCTTGTCATTCGTGGTTGACCTATCCCAAGACTGTGAAATCTCGCAACCCCTCCCCCTCTGAAGATACACCTGGCAGACCTCTAACATTTCTGCATTAGTCATCTTAGAAAAACAGGTTTTAGTAACGTCTTTTCCAAAATTACAGTCGGGCAGCTACCCTTCCACTTTCACCATCTTTACGTGAGAATATTTCTGTGCTGTTACCACTGTTTTAACGGGTTCAGATTGTTATCCTGTTGACCGTTAAGGCATCGTGACAACTGATGGCCAAGGTGGGAAGTTAACTTGGACACAGCCTGTAGTACGGAAAATTAAAATAATGTGTTGCAAAATTTAGCATGATTCCGAAGTTGCTAGGATGAAAATTGGAAGATTTAGCATGCACGTGTCCTTTGAGACCTTGTTGCTTGCGGCCTGCTAATTTGCTGTAAAACAGAGCCGATTGGAAAATAAATATTTGAGGTTGTAAAAGTAATACGAGAGACAGAGCAGCTGAACAGACGCGGTAAAACAGCTACAGATGGCAGCCAGTCAAGTGGCGACTGAGATGACAATTTCAAATAGGTGATTCTGTAAAGTCAAAAGATATGNCTACAGATGGCAGCCAGTCAAGTGGCGACTGAGATGACAATTTCAAATAGGTGATTCTGTAAAGTCAAAAGATATTTCAGAAAATTCGGAATTAGGAAATGTGGTGGTGATGCACCCCAGATGGTAGAGTAGTTACGGTTAATTGAGTATTTTGAAAATTGCACGAATCAGGATACAGAATCAGTTATTGAGTAAATTGATAACATCTCAGGCATAGTTGGTTGGGGTGATGTAGAAAAGTTATTTTGTTGTAAACTAAGTTTAAAAATCAAGCATTGAAGTTGTTTAGCATGTACCTGCACGTGAGAGAGCGTTGCAATTGGAATGAGTTAACACATTTTCTGTTTTCAAAATTTCCNTGTTTAGCATGTACCTGCACGTGAGAGAGCGTTGCAATTGGAATGAGTTAACACATTTTCTGTTTTCAAAATTTCCAGGTACATAAAAGTAGGGCTAGCAGTTTTGTAAAATTTTTCAACTGCTCACAGAGGAATAATTAAAGCGTTAGGGAATACATGACTTTGTTATGTCTTGCTGGAAATGGTATGGTAGCTTCCTTACGGGGCTAAGGAAGCTAGGCACAGCAAAAATGCAAGAGTAATATATAATTGCTGGTTTTTCTCAAAGGAATAAGGGTAGGAACAAAGTGTTTTGTTTTGTCGTGTTCTACAAATTTTGAGAAGGCTGTGTTGTTTGTACAAGAGGAAAATAATGAGTTATTGGTAGGCACTATGAATTTTGTGTATCCTATACAGAATAGGGTAGAGGGCAACNACAAGAGGAAAATAATGAGTTATTGGTAGGCACTATGAATTTTGTGTATCCTATACAGAATAGGGTAGAGGGCAACGCATTTAGCGTAAGCGCATATTATGGTTACAGCAAGGAGGGGAATGGCGCAAGGGGAGACAGACACACATTACCAAGTACTAAGGTACTTCCTGACAACCGTGATGATAATAGGAGTTATGCGTATGCAACAAAGTAGGGCATTTATCGCGCAATTGCAGGTCCCGAAAATGCAGTAGGTGCGTCAAGGCAGGTCACAGTGAACAACCTTGTAGGAGTAAAACGGGTTGCGAGAGATGCAGGCAGAATGGGCACCACACAGAAGTTTGTAAAGTCCATATGTGTAATTTTTGTAAAAAGTTAGGGAATGTAGAAAAAAAATGTTTTAAAAACAATAGTTTAAACACAGAAGGCCTGCAGGATCTACCATCCACCGACAGGAGGTTGAGGTAGATGGATGGGTGTAGTTAAGAAAATATTGCAGGTGAATGCATTGAGAATGCACCTAGGTTAATTACTAGAAATATTCATTTATGATGTAAAATGAGGTTTGTTGGCGGACAAAGGCACGTCAGTCAAAATTTTGGAAATGAGTTGCTTTGAAAGTGGAAATTGTTTCCAGTCATTAAATGAAGGCGCTGAGCTCCATGATTCCACAGGTAATAGATTAGAAAAGGTTGGTAGGTTAATTTTGAAATTGTAGATGAAAATTATTCGCATGAGAGTATATTTTTCAGATAGAATGCTGTTTGATGCCGCCAGACTTTTGGGACTTAATTTTTTTAATTATAACAAGTGCAAGATTTTCATGACAGATAAAAAGTTGCAGATAGGAAAGTTATTTATTTGTTTGCAATAGCATTGTGTTAAGGAAACCATGGGCCTTATTTTCAAAAACGAAACGCGTGTTAGTCTAGAGTCAGCGCGTGTTAGTCTAGAGTCAGCGCGTGTTAGTCTAGTGTCAGCGCGTGTTAGTCTAGAGTCAGCGCGTGTTAGTCTAGAGTCAGCGCGTGTTAGTCTAGTGTCAGCGCGTGTTAGTCTAGAGTCAGCGCGTGTTAGTCTAGAGTCAGCGCGTGTTAGTCTAGTGTCAGCGCGTGTTAGTCTAGAGTCAGCGCGTGTTAGTCTAGAGTCAGCGCGTGTTAGTCTAGTGTCAGCGCGTGTTAGTCTAGAGTCAGCGCGTGTTAGTCTAGAGTCAGCGCGTGTTAGTCTAGAGTCAGCGCGTGTTAGTCTAGAGTCAGCGCGTGTTAGTCTAGAGTCAGCGCGTGTTAGTCTAGAGTCAGCGCGTGTTAGTCTAGAGTCAGCGCGTGTTAGTCTAGAGTCAGCGCGTGTTAGTCTAGAGTCAGCGCGTGTTAGTCTAGAGTCAGCGCGTGTTAGTCTAGAGTCAGCGCGTGTTAGTCTAGAGTCAGCGCGTGTTAGTCTAGAGTCAGCGCGTGTTAGTCTAGAGTCAGCGCGTGTTAGTCTAGAGTCAGCGCGTGTTAGTCTAGAGTCAGCGCGTGTTAGTCTAGAGTCAGCGCGTGTTAGTCTAGAGTCAGCGCGTGTTAGTCTAGAGTCAGCGCGTGTTAGTCTAGTGTCAGCGCGTGTAAGTCTAGAGTCAGCACATGTTAGTCTAGAGTCAGCACATGTTAGTCTAGAGTCAGCGCGTGTTAGTCTAGAGTCAGCGCGTGTTAGTCTAGNCAGGTGAATGCATTGAGAATGCACCTAGGTTAATTACTAGAAATATTCATTTATGATGTAAAATGAGGTTTGTTGGTGGACAAAGGCACGTCAGTCAAAATTTTGGAAATGAGTTGCTTTGAAAGTGGAAATTGTTTTCAGTCATTAAATGAAGGCGCTGAGCTCCATGATTCCACAGGTAATAGATTAGAAAAGGTTGGTAGGTTAATTTTGAAATTGTAGATGAAAATTATCCGCATGAGAGTATATTTTTCAGATAGAATGCTGTTTGATGCCGCCAGACTTTTGGGACTTGANAGAAAAGGTTGGTAGGTTAATTTTGAAATTGTAGATGAAAATTATCCGCATGAGAGTATATTTTTCAGATAGAATGCTGTTTGATGCCGCCAGACTTTTGGGACTTGATTTTTTTAATTATAACAAGTGCAAGATTTTCATGACAGATAAAAAGTTGCAGATAGGAAAGTTATTTATTTGTTTGCGATAGCATCGTGTTAAGGAAACCATGGGCATTATTTTCAAAAACGAAACGCGTGTTAGTCTAGTGTCAGCGCGTGTTAGTCTAGTGTCAGCGCGTGTTAGTCTAGTGTCAGCGCGTGTTAGTCTAGAGTCAGCGCGTGTTAGTCTAGAGTCAGCGCGTGTTAGTCTAGAGTCAGAAAAGGGCAAGTTTGTACAAGTGAAGGCTGGAAATTGTGTTGGGGAACAGGGAATATAACGACACAGATGCAAGTTGCAGATGTTAGGGATAATAAGAGGCAGGATGAATATGACACGTGTGGCATAGGGATTAGCGCTTCTGTGGGGACAGGTGCGTGTGCTGGCTGTGATGACTTAGGGATCAGACAGGTGGCAGCCAGTGACAGAGCAGTACAAGTGTTTGTAGGGGATTGCAGCTTAGTGGAATCAGAAGCCAGGGCAAGGGGCGGCAGCCAGGCAGAGCCATGCCTTATGACATAGTACAGCATTCTTACGGTGTAGCGAACGTAAGAAAATTTTGCTCGGAATGCAAAAAACTGAACTCTAACTTCCAATGGTAAGGGGCGGAAGGGACAGCCAAGCTAACAGAACGGTCTGATCAACTTAGTAATTCACCAAGGCCGTCTTGACCAGACAATACCAGGAATAAGAAGCGGGAACGTATTGCAAACTTTACGCAGGCCAATGCCAGTAAAATTCACAATATTCCTCCCAAAGTAAACATTAGTCTGCAAAACAAGGTCGGGATTAAAAATTTTCTTTGTTCCATGGCACAATCGAGTGACAGTTTGCTTCAGTCTAAGAATGAGGAGACATCAAATCAATTGGGTCCAGTTCACATCCAGAGCGATTCGTTGGGACTCCAGTGGTGATACAGCTTAAGCAGGTCGCAAAGATTCCCCCGAATAGCAAAATTTTATGTAATGGGGTTGTTGCTGTGGCAGAATTTGGGAGCATGATGGGTGAGTCACATGTTAAGGGAGAACGGGGTATGGATCCCAAAGTATTTCATGTTCGCACTACGACAAACGAATAGGGAGTGCCCTGGAGGTGNCGGGTGAGTCACATGTTAAGGGTGTAATGACGCAATATACTTAAATTTTCGGGACTTGGGTGTAGAATTCTTTCGTATGTATGAAGCTCGGGAAAGTTTCAGTATATTTTTATCGGGTTTTCAGTTTAAAGCCGTGCTGGCTCGTTTCCCGTGTTTGCTGTTAACGTTTATCAGGAGTCCGGTAGTGTTTCGTTTCAAACTTTGGTNGTTTTTAAGGAGTTGAGGAAAATTTAGAAGTTCCCATGGTGTTAAGAAAAAAGACAAGAATTTATTGTATTTCCCCGAGGTTATGTAGTATTTTGCGAATCCACCGGTTTTTGAGGAAAAAGAGATGCACAGATAAGGTATAACACAGAACAGAGACAGGTGACACCGAACAGATTAGACTTCATCCTTATAGAGTTCCAAATAGTCCTTAAAAGGGCAGATTGACATTATGTTAAAGACTAAAGTTATTGTACCTAATTCCGGTCCATGGTCAGCACCCATGATATTAGTCATGCACAAAACAGCAAACGGGACAGAAATTAGAGCTGTTATTGATTTCCGTGGCCTATAGCAAGCATTTCATTTATCCTTTGCCATTGATAATCGAGACTTTAGATATTCTCTGTCTTGTGTATCTTGGCAAGATTTTGACAATTCTACAAAAGTAGCACCAAATGTTTACTTTTTGTTTATGTATCCTTTCGCCATCAGCTGGTGCGTTAAGTGGAGACTGTATATTTTATCAACACGCTGTCAGCTAATCCACCTGCCATTGTACTGTAATGCTAAACCAATTTTAAAGTATTTAATNATATTTTATCAACACGCTGTCAGCTAATCCACCTGCCATTGTACTGTAATGCTAAACCAATTTTAAAGTATTTAATACTGATATCTGTCTAAAAACATTCGTAGGTTATAAAAGTAACAATATAAAACCTTGCAAAAAATTTAAGATTTGCTAACTCTTTTTTAATTTGTCCACGACAGCGAATTCGGGTTAACATTTGCGAGAAGGTAGTTGTAGTTCTTATCACACTTTGGACGTCATAGCTAATATAACTGGAACTAAAAGTAATTCGGAAAAGTTGATTGACAAAGCACTTTTATTCGCCAATACCTCACACGACTATTGCAAAGCAGTAATTCTGCTATTACTGATACTAAACAGTTTGAGTTGGAAATATATGATGTGGAATAATGTAAGAACTGCTTAAAAACTAATGGGTCAAAACACCCAGCAAGCCCTTGGTTCCCTGTCCCTTTTGTATTGGAACAGCAACGGCATGTTTCACCCGCTATACGAAGTAGAAAGACTACTGGAAATGTACGGAATAGAAGTTGCGTTAATTCAGGAGGCAAACCTAAAACCCCATAAGAAATGTTGAACTAAAAACTACGCAACTTACAGAGTTCGTAGAGGAGGCAGTATTTTAATGCAAATCCAGAATGCCAGAGCCTAGAGTCAACATCAATAAATATTCAAACAGATTCAGGTCATATAACGTTAATTTCTG
>NQII01003222.1:114512-203017 GCA_002778355.1 Clitarchus hookeri
GAATAGCAGGGAAAACAATGCGAAAGGCGGACTTCTCTTACGTCACTCGCAACAAAATAACTACATCGTTCATGCCCCGGAAAGGCCAACATACTTTCCAGCATGTTACAGAAAACAGCCAGAAGTTCTACACATTACTTTAACCAACATATCTAATCCAATATTAATATCATCACCCACTTAATTAAACATCCCGAAGCAATTTTAAATAAACTGTCGCGAACCAACTGGGACAAATTTAAAGCCGACCTGGACAAAATTTTCATGGACCAACCAATAGCAATAAAATGCAAAAATGAAACAGAACTGGCAATAGAAATATTCCAAAATAAAATCAAAATTGAACTAAAGAAAAACACTCAATTCCTTAACTGGCGGCCATTTCTAAAACTAAACTACCCGAACATAGACTTTTTGCTGGTTGAAAAACGAAAAACTGGCACGATTATCAACGATACAGAACCCAAGAACTTAAAACGAGATTCAATAAACTTAAAAAATATTTACGCAATAAATTATCACAGCTCCGAATAAATAAATGGGGAAACCTTTGTTACAAAAATAGCAGACCACATTTAAAGTTTTTGGCGAATCTCTAAAATTCTCAGAGGTAAAAATGATTCTAAAAATTCTACCCATATTTTAGCTCCTTCAGGCTTAAATTATGCACCAATAGATAAGGCAGAAGCCATAGCTAATTCTCTCACCATTCTAGAAGGAAAAAATGTCTACTAAAGTGGTAAAAACTTTTATCTACAAATGCGGACACAAACAAAAATTAAGATGTCCGAAAAGGCAAACAAGGCAAACATATGACAGATAAACATAACACGGCCAAAACTTCGAATACTGATAAGATATTACAAAGCCTCACGAAACAAAGAAAATTAACCAAATATCCCAATTTAAATTATTATAAACTGCATCATTACAACATTGTTATAATCCCAACTATAATTTAATATATTGATAAAACCAGAACTGTAGTTATATTCTGTACCATATAAGAAGGCCACTTTTTGACAGCTCGACGAAAGTAGCGCCACTGTTTACATCTGACTACGTATCCTTCCGCCATCAGCTGGTCCGTCACATCGGGGCTGTATTTTTTATCAACGCGCTGTCAGCTAATCCACTTCTCATTATACTGTAATGCTAAACAAATTTTAAAATATTTTAAGACTGACATCTGTCTAAAAATATAAGTAGGTTATAAAAGTAAAAATATAAAATGTTAGATATTTGATAACTCTTTTTTAATTTGTCCGAGATCGTGAATTTGGGTTAAAATTTGCGAGACGGTCTGTTGTATCTATTATTACACTTTGGACGTTATAGCTAATATATTCGAGTTGGAAATATGTGACGTGGAATAACGTTAGAATTGCTTAAAAACTATTCACGCGTGTCTACGGAATCAAGGAGATGGGTTTCGAGAGAACAACATGGCGTATAATTTACGTAGACGAACGATTACCGGCCGAATATAAATGACTTGTACTCCAAATCGTTGTATATGAAATATATGTTACTTTAAAAATTATGCAGAGCTCGTGGAAAAATATAACTATTGGCAAATGTTTGTAAATTCGTTATATATCACGCAGGAAAGAGATTCATTTCTGGCAGGTAATAGCTCGCAGAATATCCGATAGATAGCGCGCAGCACGTCACGGCGAAGTTTTGAGTAACTCTCTTTATGGTCAACAGATAGCGTATTTTTTAAAGTTGATAATTCTTATGTTACGGGCTGGAAATATATTTAAAATTCGTGTCGTTTCGTCAAATTATTAGAAAAAATAATTCAACAATATTATGCAATATTTCTGTATGCTTTTGGAATTAATATCATGGACGTGTTGAAAGCAAGGTTTGAGATGGATGATACGACGTGAAAAAGCTTTCTGAAGTTAGCACAACTTCAGAAAACTTTTCCACGTCGTATCGTTCTATTGTACATTTCATTTTGATCACCTAAACATAACTACATTATCACGAAGTTTAGTTTTTAACACTAACAACCATTGTTTTGTGACCTCGTAAAATAAAATGTATTAATTAATCTACGAACTCTTTCTTATACGCGTATTTTCTGCTTTTCTGATGCGCATCGGCAGTGCACTCAGAATAGCCAACGTAATTTTAACTTTTGTTCGTTCGTGCACCAGCTGATACAGGATTTTGTAAATGGCGCTTTTTTTGTTTCGTATAAGTTAAGTTGCCACTCACTGACTGTCAGAAAGTGGCCTTCTTATACGGTATGGACCACAGTAGCGGCTAGAGGTAGCAGCTCTTTCGAACTGTGTCTGATCCGATCCCTGTCTTTATGTGAGTCGCTTGTTCAATCCATCAGACTTGTTCGGTCCATGCAACCAGCGACTAGTTGCAGATCCCTGTCGGTTTGTAGCGACTCACTAGAAATTACTCATGGATTGGCTCCGTTGCTGCGAGTCTGTTGTGAGTCTGATGATCGATCGGGCACTCGTCAATTGACAAGTCGTTCATTGTTTCACAAATTGTTTGTATTTTGGCATGTATTTAATGGCTGCACGAGTTGCTCGTTCCTTAAACCAAAAGTGTGTGAAAAAAGGCCAACTTTCCAGCCTCCAACTGCTGACTCAGCTTCGCCTGTGATGGCGAAATGTCATTATTGTCGGGCAGTTCCATATGCCTGTTATGAGCTACCTTCTGACAATGGCAAGTAGGTGCTGTGTTGATAAAACCTTATAGAGGTTGGAAGCTAAATTTATTTTTTAACTGTTTCAACCATGCTACCACATCTGTTTGTGATTTAATCTGCTGGTTGGGAAACAAATCACATTCATTACTGTGGTGATCAGAAAATAAATAGAGAACGCACATTTGTTGTGCTTCACTTTTTGGTCCTATAAATTTCTGTGTTGTATTTGTTTTCCCTGGAATGCCTTTGCTTCACAATTTGTTGCACCAGCTCATTTTCCCAACAAGGTCATTTTAGTGTGTCTCATCTCTTTTGTGGTTACCTTTAACGTTTGCCTGAGAGAGTTTGTTTTGATCTTTAGATGGGAAACAAGTGTTTTCAGTGGAAAAATGCCTACCGAAATGAATTTCAGATTTGACATCTCTTTTGTTTAGTACTTCATTACGTTCATAATTTTCATTTGTAGAAGAGAAAAACCTTAATCTGGGTTTAACAGCTCTCGCCTATTTTCTGCTTTTTTGTATAAAGCAGCTGCCTATATTTTTCTACATTGTCTATAGGGGAGAAGGTTTTTCACAACCTGTTTGCAATTTCTACCCACATAATGTGTTCTCCCATTCTGTTCTGAACTGCCTTTTCATATGCCCATTTTTATGTCCCCGCTAAATAGTACTTAATAACTTAATGTGTCTGCATTTCTTGCTTTCCTCCCAATTATTAATGTTGCTTGCCATGAAATAATATTCTAAAAATTCCTCTACATCTTGTCCTATTTCTCCTGTAAAAATGGGAATTTTTTCTGCAGACTATATTTATACTTTTACAGATGCCGTGTCAACCATTTTGATTTGTACACTATCATCTGTGCTTAAATTAGCATAACAGGTAATGGGTGACTGTATATTACTATAATTCGGTTCACTATCTACGTTGACATTTTGATGCTGGTTATTAGAAATATTTATATTGTCATATATTTGCTCACTTGCGTCCTCTATTTGTGTGGGAACTAAACCTTTATTCACAATTTTTGACACTAATCTTATTGTTAATACCGTAGCTCTACTATCTAATTCTGCCATTAAGTTGTAATTCTCAAGTATGAGCTTATCTGCTTTTTCGATTAATGAATTCAATTTTATTGCTGAATCTAATTCCTTGTGTGTTCTAATGCTTGCCTGGCTTCTGATAGGAGGGTTATTCGGAAAGTAAGGTCCGATTTCTTATAAAACATAAACCATCACAAATGTTTTCAAAAAACATTTTTATTTAATTCCTTGCATGTTTCTCTATTTTCCTACATAGTTTCCATATTTGTTTAAACATTTGTCATAACGTTCTACAAGCTTTTGTGTCCCTAAGTCATAGACATCNATGCTTGCCTGGCTTCTGATAGGAGGGTTATTCGGAAAGTAAGGTCCGATTTCTTATAAAACATAAACCATCACAGATGTTTTCAAAAAACATTTTTATTTAATTCCTTGCGGGTTTCTCTATTTTTCTACATAGTTTCCATATTTGTTAAAACATTTGTCATAACGTTCTACAAGCTTTTGTATGCCTAAGTCATAGACATCTGCCGCCTGTGAGGATAACCAGTCTGTAACTGCCCACATTCGGAAATTCCAATGCTAAAGTTAAAATTGTGAATCGCTGGTCTTCACGAATCTTTTCGTCCATGGTTTTGACCAAATCTTCTATGATCACTGATGGTCAGGCCTGATCGTGGTTCATCATGGACATTTTTCCGTCCGTCCTTGAAAGGTCTCACCCACTTACGCACTTTGCTGTCACTCATCGCATTGGGGCCATACACTTGACTTATCTGTCAATGAACTTCCGCTGCTGAAACGTTCCTTGCTGTCAAAAACGGAATCACTTACCGTATTTCACAGTCGGCGGGGTGATCAATTGTTTCAAACATTTTGAACTGACACTGTAAACAGCACACTGCAACAATACCAATGTAAATGGCGTCGTTTGACAAGCAAGGCATGCCGTGAGTCGGTGCGCATGCGTGTTACAATGTTCGTGCGACATTCGATTAGCTACGGCGATTCGGACCTTACTTCCCGAATAACCCTCGTACATATATAACTGCAGTTTTAAACAATTTTTTTGCTGAAGACAGAAACAGCTAACGCTTTTTGGAACTCATAAAACATTTTATGCAGCGGGCGAATGATTATACTGTTAATGTAAAATAATGTTCACAAACACTTTCACTCTATATTAGTATGACAAAACAGCAGAAATTTGATTTGCTATCTATCTATTAGAAAATGCCATTGGCGAAAACAAATTATGTAAGCAACCATGAATGGTAAATTGCTAACAAGTAGTAAGTGAATTCAGCACAGCACTGCACTCAATTTAATAAGTAGTGTTCAAAATTCCCAGCATCATCACAACATGCAAAAGCGTACTATAAAGCAAGCAAGGTGGCGGAAGAAAAGTCTCATGCTGCAAGAGGGTGGAAACAAGAGGCACCTCCTCCAGTGTATCAACCCTTTAAGCAGGATAAGTGTGTTCAGAGATTTTGCTGAGCAACACTAAGGAGTAGGAGCACAAAATTAATACGCACCCAAATATGTTGGCTCTGGTTTACTATAAGTCAATCAGCACACAAGCAGTTAGAAAGATTACAATACAATATCTGTTAAGCAGCAACAAAATAAATGCCTCAGATGCAATCTATCTTGAAAATAGAAATAGCCTCTAGCCACTATGCCCCTTCTCACATACTGTTTGGGGTACTCACCACTGATCAGCTATTAATTTCACGTAGTCGATTAGCGGTTGACTCTCGCAGTTCAACATCGTCTACCTCGCAAGCCCGAGGGGTCGTTGAAGATGGAAGACGCAAGACTTCACACTCGTTATGTGCTTGCCTTTTTATTCAGGCAGCTGGCCTAGATTCCCCCAAAGCGGTGGGTGGCTCTGTTTGTTTGCTGATGCACCGTGCCGCTCAAAACACTCCTTAGCTACTCAGCTCTGACGCATCCTGTGGTATCCGTATTGAGCCGTAACAATGAAATCACAGTCTCTCAAGGTACTGCGGTGGTTCCCTAACATTTCTGTAATTAATCAAGAGTTGAGGATCTGTCTGACTGAGGGGGAGCCTCAAACCTCTCAATCTTATGGTAAATTATTAGATTGTTCTGTTTGAGGGTATTTAACTCAAGGATGTGTAGTAGTTACCTAACAAGCGACTTGATGTGTTAGAGTACTATCAATGTACGTCATAGGGAATAGGTTAAGAGGCTGTGTTATTCAATGTATGCTTGAAGTTATTATTATGCCAAAGTGTTGGGTTTGTAACAGCTCTACAGTCATAATCCATTGGGTTAGGGTGGAATTTATGAGAATAATCTGGTGTAGGAAGCTCATACGTACTTCATGTAGAATCGACCATTTTACCATGGTTGATGTACACTGAAGAAACAAAAAAAACTGGTATAGGCGTGCGTATGCAAATAACAGAGGTATGGAACCAATCAGAGTAACGCGATGCGGTCGGCAGCTAGATCGGTTACTGCTGCTACAATGGCAGGTTATCACGATTTAAGCGAGTTTGAACGTGGTGTTATAGTCGGCGCACGGGAGATGGGACATAGCATCTCCGAGGTAGCGATAACATTTAGATGGTCGCGTACGACCATTTCACGAGTGTACCGTGAATATCGGGAATCCGGTAAAACATCACATCTTCGACATCGCTGCAGCCGGAAAAAGATTGTGAAAGAACGGGACAAACGACGACTGACGAGAATCATTAAACGTGACAGACGTGCAACCCTTTCTCAAATTGGCGGAGATTGGATTTGTGGACTGCCCTGCAGGATTCATGGTGTGAATTGCCTCCTGCATACCTTCAGACATTAGTCAAGTCCATGCCACGTCGTCTTGCGGCACTTCTACGTGCTCGGGGGGCCCCTACACTATATTAGGCAGGTGTACCAGTTTTTTTGGCTATTCAGTGTAGTATGCATGCAGAGAGAGTTAATTTCACAGCAACAATAATTTCCGTTTGTCATGTATTCATGGGCAGCCAGGTATATAGGAATGAAGTATTGTTTCTGGTTTTGGTTTGTTATAATGTTATCATTGCACCAGTATGTAAGTTAATCAGATGCCTTTCCTGTAGCCTAGTCATGGCAGACCCGTACCAGGGTGTGAAATCTCATGAACCCTAGTCCTCCGAAGATACGCCTGGCAGGGTTTCTTTCTGGCAGAAATAGAATATTTTTGCATTCGTCATCTTAGCAGAACAGGTTTCGCTTTTCCAAAATGACTGTGGTGGCAGCTACCATTCCCCTTTTTACAGGAGAATACTTCTCTGCTGTCACCACCAGTTTAAAATGTTCAGACTGTTTCCCTGTCAACAGTTAGGTCATCGGTACATAAGAACTATGCCACAATACATGAAAGGGAAATAACTGTTTTAAAAAAATTAAGAAAGTGGAGTACAAAAGTAGACAAAGCAAATTACAAAAGATAAACATTTTTTCCATTTTAAGTATTCAAAAAATTTACAAAATATTAAAAAAAAAATTAAGAAGTTACAATAAAGCATGACAAGTATGCACAAAATATCAACAAGCTCTTTCTTTCAAGAACATTTTTCTATTATGATTATGTAGAACTTGTAATTTTTATTTTCATTTCAAGATGTAAACTGAGGCATATAGTACAAGTCCATTTAGTATGAAGTTGACATAGTTGAAACTTTTGTATTGACTACTCTGAGAGAAACAAGAAAACCTATTACTATCACACTTGTAAGTTACAGTGAGCAACAGCTAAATTAACAATATGTATTCTACCTAAAGGTATGCCTGCAGCCAAATATTATTGTACATTATTGACATTACTATTACCATAATAATGGCCCAACAATTAAAGTGACCATACAACTACTGTACTTCATTCTATTCATAAAATAATAAAATGTATTTCCAGTTCTGGATTTTTGTGATGTGAGAAAATAATTTGCATGGATTATATTCAAACTTCCCTGATTTTCCTTACCATAATTGTATTTCCCTGACTTTCCAAGACCTCTTTTCAATTCTCAGATTTTCCAAATCAGTAGCTACCCTGAACTCCTGACAAAAAATTAATTCAGACAAAAACAAATCCCATAATGTGATAATAAAAACATGAACAGAAGACAGCCTACAGTATCAAAAGTTTATGTTAACACTGGCCCTCTTCTTGCAGTAACTGAAGCTGCAAAAAGTAAAACATAAAGGGCAGTGCCCTAACATGTGGAAATGTAATATCAACAAACTGAACAATGCAAAAGACAGAAATTTTTGTATAAATATATATATGCATTGGTACACACTGTTTTCTAGGTTTATTACATTATTTATTTTAATTTATCTGGCTGAGCTTAGTTTTTGTTGGGATTGTGGCAAACATTCAAATCATAGAAATGTAAGCACGTTACACAATTTAGTTTCAAACACCTAGGACAAAGTTACATCATTATGATATATAAACAGATGTGACTATCACAAAATAAATTTTGTCATAAAAATAGTTAACGGTTAAAACATATAGATTTTGCACGTCCAATATTTGCAATCACACGCATGCACGTACACACACACATACAGAGAGGCACATTATAACGTAAAGGATGTTTATTCCTGCCGTGGAAAAACAGATTTATCACAACATCGTAACTTGCCTAGGTAGGTTTAAAAACACAATGTGTACAAACTCGTTGTGGTAATTTTAAGTATTTTTCACAACAACAGAAATTAATGCTTAGTTCAGCAACACGCCATGTCATGTCACCAGTCGCCACCCACTTCTGCTAACTTTGAATGTGTAGCCGTCCCGCGATCACATCTAAATTTCTTATGATAAATATTCAAACAATAAATATCATTTCAGTTGTAAGTTGCAAAATCAAAAATCATTATTTTTGCTGTAATAGGTATGAAATATGCTAAAATTGAAAACATGTATAATTTTTTTGCTACTACTACCAGTGTGAAACTTCCCACGAGAAAGAGAGAGAGACAGAAAGAGAGTGACATGTTTCGCTCCGCCTAATCAAGTTTCTTCCTCGGACGAAAAAAAAAACACCATGTCACTAGGACCTACGCACCATTATTATATCAATAGGCAACGTTTAATTTACTGATAGCATACCAACAAACTAGGTTAAAACAATATTTCAACTGTGAACTATTTCTTACTAGCCATTGCCAACACATTGTTGTTCCCCCTTTTTTAAATTCAAATTTAATACTAAATAAATATTACAAGATTTAAAAGATACTAAGTTAAAGTTTCATTTATTCAAGAAAACAATACTTCAGTGTTTTATATTTGTGGTATAACAGGTTGACATGTTACTCCTAGGATGATTTTACAATGGTTTGAAGAAACCGTGAACGGACTATAGTTTTCTGCCAGATTGCAAAATAGGGTTGAAATTGGTTATACGGTTTCATAAACATGGCATAGTAATAAAAATGTTTCTATGGCCACCATTTTGAAAATGACTATCCCACTTAAATCTGATCAGTTTATATGGTGAACCCTAGTATTTAGTGTTTTGTCAAATTGAGTATGACTCGGTTAATGATTTCCAGAGAAAAGACAAACTTTATTTTTCATGTGGTGCTGCCTTACAAAATGGTTGCCAAAGGTTATATACTTATAATTAATACTTTTGGCATACCAAGTTTAGTCAAAATTAATAAAATGGTGCAATCTATATACGTAAATAACCTAAAATGTTGATATGAACGGCATGTTGAAAATATGTCTCTTAACCATTCCAATCTCATATGTTAACATGGCCTACCATACTACTACTTATTTGCCAGGATAAAAAGTTTGGTTCAAATTGGTTACAAGGTTTTGTAGATACAAAATAGTAATCAAAAATGTTTAAATCACTGCAATTTTAAAAAGACACGTCTAACCTGCTTAAAACATACCAGTTTACGTGGTGTAGAATAATATTTACTATTTGCCACATTTGATAGTAATTGCTTCATAGTTTCCCAAAATATAACACAAAAACATTATTTTTTCATGTTTGCTATATTAAAATATGGCAGATTTGCAAAACATCTCTCATTTAATTAACTATTTATATTAGAACTGTCAAAATACGAAATTCAGTTTATGATTGGTAAGATTATAAAAATGTCCATCATCATGAAAATAAGCATACTGCGTTGTAGAAAACTATAAACATTGTATGACCTGTAATAAGTACTAGATGTGGGTACCAAGTTTGCTGAAAATCAGTTAACATGTTCAAAAAGTTTTTAAGGACACACACGCATGCACGCACAGGAAAGCTATGTCACGAGCCTATCATTTCTTTGGAAAATAGGCAAATGACAAAAATAATCAAACATCACTGCTGAGTGCTGATCAGGTGAAAATCAAATTTACTGAATGATGACCAAATTTGAGAATGAACATGGTGATCAGGTTCCTGTTTTCAGCTTTAAATATATAATTAGTTCGGAAAGCAGGGTGAAAATCACATTATAAATCAAGTAATCGTTGCTGATTATGTAAAAAATTTATTTTACTACATTTTTACCAATTTTGAGCATGATGTATGTTATCAGATAGTAAACAAAGTTAAAGTAACATTTTTTATTATGCTGGTATCCTATATTTTATTGTATCTAAATTTACTACTAAACAGCAAAAGTTGGCAAGAAATGAAAAAACCATCAGGCTTCCTAACAGATATGCACACATTGTCCATTAATTGCCTTTATTGTAATTAAGTATTAGGTTTCAACAATGTAGGGAAATTGATATATTTTGCAATTAGTGTGATTAGCAAACAATTTAAATACATGTGGTTTTATAATTGAAACATTGCTACTATATTTAATTGCAATGTGTTAAGTGGTTAAAAAGTTATTTGTGGCAAGGGAGGAAGGCACGTATATTTATTTCAGACAGAGATTCACATGATTGCATACAACTCTCTTTTGAAGGAAAGTAGGGTAATAAACTACATGAAAACCACAACTTTTATTTGATAACAATTAATAAATAAATAACCATGTGCCACAAAAATACATGATAACATAACCTAAACACCATCATATGATTTTCAAAACAGATTTTCAGATCCTGAATACTTTATAAAAATTATGCCACCTGGTTCTTGCATCCAACCCTTCCAATTATCCTTCCTCGTGAAGATTTCTATGAGAAACTGGCACATAGTGTGGCCATGATACTAGCACTTCAATATGGAATCAGTTTGACTGCTATTGTAGTACAATTTGCTTTAATTTAAAATACAACCATCCAGTAAAACTTATTAATATTTTACTTTTGAGTTTGGTACTAAAAAAACATTAAATTTAGCGCTACACATAACCATCAATTTTTTTATAAGTTTGTGTTAATAATTACAAGTTTTACCAAACTTCTTTTATCTTGCACTATAAATACAGCAAATTTCTTACCCGCTATACGATGGTTTACACTACAATAATTTATTTATAACAAATTCCCTTACAGTTAATAAATAAACATGTTCTCATTTTGTTATCAGTTTTTACTGTTATTTGTGCCACAAAGCAGATGAAAATAAAAAACTACAAATCACCATATTAGTACAGTAAATATTTTTCTGTGAAGTAAATGAAGATGAAATCATAAAGAGGATTTCACAGTCCTGCACATCTTGAAAGAAAGTTTTGTCTTTCATAATGAGCAAAATTCAACTTTAACATTATATCACAGAGAAAACATGGTGTGGACTAAATCTATGAAAAATATCTAACAATATATTGTTAAATTTGAAAATGGTAATTAAAGCTCAGTTTTATTGGGAAGATTTATTTTGAGTCTGTTTAGATTCAGACAAGCTACTATTTTGTGGGGTAGGTACATTCTGATTCAAAGCAGGAAATTTTGTCTAAATTTCAATTCAGTTCAGTTCCTACAGTTCATTTTATCAAGTTTTAGCTAGAAAACAAGCTCAAAAAATTGGATCATTATATCACAATGGCAGTTCAAATAAAATATAGGCCCAAGAGAATACCTACACCTCCTTAATTCATGGATTCCATGTGGCAGCACCTCAGTATGAAACACTGAATTCGGAGCTGGAAGGCTATCTAACAAAGTGAGCCAAGGAAGATCTATGTCATTACAATATGGTATAGTGTGAATTCTTTTACCTATACAAATTGTTTTAAGATCCAAAAGATATGCCAATTTCTTGTTTTCTTCATTTGGATTCAGGCGACGTTCATTAAGCCTGACGCTGATCTGATGAGGATTCATAAATTCTGTTCTGGAAAAATACAGGTGGAACAAATGTATTAAACTTAAAGCTACATCAGCAGTTAAGTGAAATCAATATATTACACAGTAGAGTCATTACTATGACCACTAGCTAATATCAAGAATAACTGCCTCATGCAGCATGGACAGCTGATGGAGAGCACTGTAGCAATTCAAAAAATGTTGGAAGGTTACTAACGTTATCTGAAGACATGCAGACAACAGTGCACCTGACAGCTACAGAAGGCTGCATGGTGGTGGGTCCGTATAGTGACCACAACCACAGTGGAACACCCATCCATCACTTTTCAGTAGACTGACAAAAAAAAGTCTGAAGATGTGAATATTCAATGACTGTGGACATGGCATGTACATCAACCAAAAATAAAAACTAAACTTGTTGAACATCATGCCGATCATACTGATATGGCTACATTAGTAGCCAAGTTTAACTAATAGAATCTTTAAAAGTAGTCATTCATTATACATAAGTACAACATTACACAAACATTTCAACTAAACATAATGAAACTAATATAAAAGAGAACTTATGCTGTCGATTTGCATTGATACAAAATCTGACAATCAAAAATTCCTTTCAGAAATTAACACAGTAATTACGAATTACCTATTATAATTAAAATGACACTATTAGCTGACCCACAAAAAAAACTACGCTTAGAATTTTTAAATAAACTTCTTTACTTTAATTAGCCAAGCCATGCTCAATCATAAAAATGAACCACAAAACAATCCCTTTAATTTTCTCCTATGTAATTACACTCCTACTCTTTAAACATAACATTTAAAAACCTAGTTTAAAAAAGACATGCACAGGTAATAATCATCATTGATGTAACAAAAATAATATCCTTTGAGCAATGAACAAGAGTCAGCTACGAGCTGAGAAATTAAAATGTCATACATGTCAGACAAAATGAAATATTCAGTAAATCCCCAACTTTGCAACCCCCGATTTTGTGACGGTAGCAATTTTACGACAACTTTCTGGAAAACCGTCAAAACCATCACAAAATTTTAAGAAAAAACATTATCCGCAAAAAATGTTAGAAATTATAATTACAATTTGTTTTAAAATATAGTTGTTAGCATGCAGCAATAAAATATTGGAGTTGTGTCACATTAGTAGGCCAGTAAATTCTGGCGAAAACCTGTTGGAACCTTTGTTCAAACTGTGTCTGATCAGGCCACAAGTACAACTAGTGACATCATAAAGAGAAGCTTTGTCTCAAGGACGCCAGGATTCCTGCTTCTCACTGTTATCAGTGCACCGCTATGCTCAATGCTGCCGATATAGCAACAATGTTAGTCACACCAGATTTTATGAGGGTTATGATAATACAAAGTCATTCTCTGGTAAAGTCAAAAAATTCCAAACATTTAAGAAAAAAACATGCGCTGAAAGGAGAGGGAAGGGGGCAGCTGCAGCTGCTGTGCCGTTCCTCCACAGCCTCCTTCATCCCCACCCAGTTAATCACGAGAGGGATGGCACGAGGATGCATGCATGCTGGCTGCTAGGCAAACATATCCCACTTGACAAAAACATAAGAAAAGGAAATGAGGTCACACAATGACAGCCGAACCTTATCATACCACACCAGAAGTTCACATGTAGTTTTGCTATGTGTTCACACATTATGGGTGCATTGTGCATATAAGACTTTCATTTTATTTGGCAGACATCTATGTTGTTCAGTAATTAATAAAAATTTTAATTTAAAAAACATGCAATTTATGAGGCAGCAACAAATAAATATGGTTATTCAGGTTTAGTTATTTACGATCTTCAGTAATTAAAAATTCAAAACTACATCCCGTAATTTTTTTTTCTTAATATATTCCACTTGGCACTTGCCATGAGTTGCGATGTGCTCAGGGTCAGTGTTTGCACATTATTGGGCAACAAAGGAGTGTTGTCGATGCCCTTCCATGATATCATAAAGTGTTTCTATTGTAATGAATTAATATTTCAATAACAAATCCTCCTCTTTCCCCACAATAAGCCACTGATAATAAACTTTACACTTAATAAAACTTATGCAGTGTAAATATTTTTGAGGACAAGGGGAAGTCATTTGCACAAATGTGGGATATCATTTTGTTCAGCAAACATTTGAATATTGAATTTAATTAATATTGTATTTAAAATAAATGTAAATGTTATGCCAGAGACAATTAAACACAAATTCTATGCAAACAATGCAATTTTAACATAATTTCTTTCATATTTTAGGGGTCAAAGTTAGTCATTTCAATTTTGCGAGTATTCTCAGGAACAATGTATGGTTGCAAAATCGGGCTTCTTCTGTATATGAAGTGTCCGTAAACCTGCATTTTCTTGTTTTTAATTTTACATACGCTATTTTTAAGTATACACTTAAATACTGTTAACATATTTTTATTGAGAAGAAAGTACATTAGTGTTATGGCAACATTACACAGCAAGTAACTATCTCAAAACAATGGCACAGCTATTTCTGGTAGCCGTCATCTATGACTACTTTTAACATGGAAACTGATATAATTAATGCTTTTTATTGCCATACCTTCTACTGTACACGCTTGTTAACAAACTGTTTCCACTTTCGTTAGTCACTTTTAGAACATTAATTTTTTTTAGCTTACTAATGACATCATGAGTAATTTGGTACTTCTATTGTAAAGATTTATCAATTTTTCATGATGAAATGCTACAACTTTACTACTGGATGGTGAAGAAAACAATCGTAGGTTAGTTCAAAGGGGTAAATAACAAAAATAGGTCTAAATGCTGTGTAGTGAGATATCAGCAAAACATGCGTGTGTTTAAAATTAATTTTATTTCGGTCATCAATGAGTATTAATTATGCATGAGTAACATGCAGAGTCCATCTGTCCTTCCTGCATCAACAGCAAACAAAAACTTAGCCAGATTTAGCTGTTGCATATGGTCAAAAATACAGCCTGTAAACAATCATATTTACTATTAAATTCTTCCCTTGCTCAAGAGTTTTGGCAATGAGTACAACACAGGTGTAGCACCATGCACATTGGAAGATATTTATATTTTTTGTACAGTCTCTATTGTCAAATGATCGGAACAATCAAACTTCAGCAATGGGACTAAAAATTATGTTCAATTGATACTCTAAAAAAAATTACTATCCAAAGATAGCTAAAAACTGAAATTTCTAACGTTGCAGTAGAATCCCAATTTTACGATCTCAGATTTTATGAATACAGCAATTTTATACAGTGGTTCTCAACAACAAAAAAAAAATTCCTTAAATAATTTACGTAAAACAATATAAAATATAAATAATCACAGGGAAGATTTAAAAATAAAAATGTGTTTGCTAACACAGTCATAAAGTATAGAGTTTTAATGTTCCTGTAGTTAATTGGTATGCCACAATTTGGGGAAAAAAAGTATTAAAAACTTTAAGGTAGTGGCACTGCCTGTTCCTGCTCCTTGTATAGTATGCC
The DNA here is from genome assembly GCA_002778355.1 of Clitarchus hookeri. NCBI lineage: Eukaryota > Metazoa > Arthropoda > Insecta > Phasmatodea > Phasmatidae > Clitarchus > Clitarchus hookeri. Next base: position 129,979 of record NQII01003222.1, read on the forward strand.
TTCCAAATACATGACATCAAGAAGGGATGCTTCATTATCTCCCACACCTTTCTCTTATTGAACCCTCCTTTTTTTGAATTCCTACCCTCCAAATACAGTATGCAAAGTGACAGAAGGAGCCTATAATAGAACAAGTTACAGATCCAACCTTCCAACTTACCTCATCTATAGTCTTATCACAGTGACATGATTGTTATTGTTTATATTTGCTGTGTTTTGCTTTCAGGTATGTTTTAAGATAGTGCTGTTATAATTTTGCTTTGTTTTTGGATTTTGAGTTCGTATTGCATGTGGAACCAACTGAACTGATTGTTGACAACCTACTTACTCCATGTTTATTGGATACGGTTTTATTTAAGGTTTTGAATTTTTTCTTTTGTGCTTTTGATTAACTGACAACCCATTCATGTATGATATGTATGTACTTCACCTTGTGTGTTTTTACAATTTACAAAACAAAAAATACCATCGACAATGCTTGTATAATTCCCAACCAACAATGCTTTGTAATACCTACCTCTCCCTTTTTACATTGATAATACATTTCTGTGTTGCATGAATATTCAGAAAAACGAATGGTGTCAAGGACCCAAACAATAGGCAGTTCCATTCACCTGTTGCTGGACAGGTGAGCACTTATTGGTCCAGAAGCTGCTATAAAAGTATTGCAGTTGTGTGTGGCAACTGTCAGTTTAGAGTTAAACATCTTCACCTTTCACAGTCCAGTGGGCAGATAGCCGTAATTAGTGGATATGTGAATGCATTACTCACTTACAATATATATATATATATATATATATAAAAGGACAGGAAATCAAATACTCACAGTCTAGTACTTGTTGACAGGCACACACATCTACAGAAAGACACATTTTTCAAGCAAATGCAAAATCGTGACGTTTTGTTGACTAGGCCAGTTTCATAAGGCAGCGGGTTGTAGGACACTGCAATGTGGTGGAAGGATGCTGTTGGTAGCAAACCTAGCGACCAGCGGTGAACAGGGGCGCAGGAACNGGGGGGGGGGGGTCTGTCGCCCCCCCCACTTCTGCACATGGGGGGTCATTGAATGTGGTTTGCCCCTTCACTTTTCTTAGTTTTATCTTAGCACACGTTCCATTTAAAATGCTACTAATCAAAATGACAATGATTTTAATGTTAATAAATAAAATTTCAGCTCAACATATTTGTTGCTGATCTTGAAACTACAGTTTCAAATGGGACAGTTCCTACAGACTGAGCCTGTAACGAGAAAAGTGCATGGGATTGGTGCTCGATATATTTGCTGTCTACCTGCCTCCCTGCAGAGTATAGACAGTAACGGCAATTGTTTACGACTAGAGAGAGAGCCGTGGGAGGTGGTGAGAAAACCAGACAGGGAAGAGCTTATCTCCAACTCGCATAACTGGCTCGCTCACACTCACTGCAGAGTGACTGGCAAAAAGTATCTTTTGCTGAGTAAAGTTTGGGACAGGAAATTCTTCGGTTTGTCTGCTCAATTCATGCAATAAATTGTGTTGTGTGTAGCACAGTACTGATTGCATGATAAAATCATATAACGGAATTTATTTGTGTTTACTTTGGGAAGAAAATTATTACCATTGTTCATAGGAAAACTTTTATTGGTCATGAGAAAGTTGTACTGTGTTGAAACGTTACTTTCGCAGTTATCTAAGTGTAGGCTGTTCACTGTTAAATCTAGAGTGAGTACTTTTGAAATTAACATTTGAAAAAGCAGATTTGCAACAAGCCATTGCGTCCATCTGTTATCAATCCATCGGTTATGTTATCAACAGTCTATCAAGTGCAGTGCCTTTGATAATTCCATCCGTCCACCTATCAAACATAGGAACGCTTTAACTGGACAAATAGAGAAAAGTTAGGTCGACAGCAGGGTTCTTAAGCAATTGGTCTGTTGCAGTGGCCTTTTAAGTTTTCTTGGTCAATTAACAACATTAATATAAGCATTTTTTATTAACACCTGCAATGCTTTATCATTTGCTAACAAAACTGTACCAAATGAAAGGTGCACTTGTACATCCCAAAAAAGAAAAATTGTTTTGTGAAATTTCATTCTAAACTGGGTTTTCATTAAAATTTCTCAGCATATTTTATGTTACAGCAATGAGCCAATATGACATTTTTTACTTCATATGAGACTAAATGATCGCTATTTTATTTCCTTCTTTGTTACATGTGACTCAGAAATGCCACAACGGCATAAACTTTCTGTACTGCTTTTTTTTTTATTTTCAGCATTGTTATAATTTTAGTAATTTTTTAATGGTTCTTGCAATTTAAATATGTTGCATACAAATTTTTTTTATTATCCTGTCTAAGCCAGTTTAGGTTTATTAAAAAATCATTTTGTGTATTTATTATAATACTTATCTGGACATTTTTAGGCAACTATCAGCCAAAACTTATTTTGTGTGAAAATTAACACTTGTTTACCAATGCATCAAATTTGATACATAATTATATTTAATATAATTTAAATATGTAAACATTATTTACAATAAACTTTGTATATAACACCACAATTTAACATGAAAACCACTAGTAAATAGTTTTTATTTCACTTTTATGTATTAGTGATTCCTTAAGGGGTTAAATGTTTTGGGCATCCAAAATGTGTCATTTTAGATGGAAAATACTTTACATACATTAAAGGAAAAAATGTAAAATTAAAAATCGGTGTTTCACTTGTGCAAATCATGTAAACATTATCAGTGGTTCATATACAGCCACATCAAATTTCAAAACCCACATAAAGGCAAGTAACTACAGTAAAACCTTGATTTTTTAAACTTGTATTTTACATATACACTAGGCTTCATAGCACCTTTTCGGTGTTACAAACTAAGAAAAAAAATTGCATTTGGATGAGAAAGTAGGGAAAGCAAAACAGGAATCATAATAATTCATAGTTACAAAAAAAATTTTCTGGGGTTGTTATTTATATATTTAAGGATTGTCAAGATATTTGTTAGTTGAGTAAGCAAATACCACGTTTATGTTTTGTTATTGCTAGATTGTGCTTATGTGGTGTACCTTTTTTATCTGGATTTTATTCTAAAGATTTAATTTTAGAAATTTATCCTATAGGTTATATTAATGTTTTTGTTTATTTTTTCTTATTTTTCTACTGGTTTAACTATTAGTTATAGATTTTGTTTAATGTATTATTTGATTATATAGGAATCAATAAGCAAAAACACAAATGTGTATATTCCTTGAAACTAATATAATAGTCAGAACCAAACTAACATCTTAAAATTAATTATTAAATATTATAATAATATTTATTTACAAATTATGTCAACAGTTCTACAGCAAAAATTGGAAAAAATATTTTAAAAAAAGGGCAGAAAAATAGTATGAAAGGAGGCTCCCACCCCTCCCATTATCAACCCATAGCATTCCTTCTTTTACCTATATTTTTCTCCTCTTTCATACAGATTTTGTTTAACTTCGTCATTTCATTTCATTACAATTTGAAGTTTGTAAATAATAGTGGTGAAACAACATATTAATTATATTAATTACAAAAATGATTATCATCAAAACAATACAGGTTAAAACACTATATTTACCTACATTATCTTACACCCTCACATATCTTATGCAGACTGTATGTCAGTGGCAAATTATCCATGCTTTCTATGTTGGCTGTGCAAGCTTATTACTTTACACAGAAATAATAATTGGGCTTATTAGAAAGACATGACATTTATTTGTAGATTAATATACATTCTTTATATTCTTAGACAGCAGAGCCCCGCACAGCCTGAATGAATGCAGTGCAAATCAACGAAGGCTTATGCTTGCTTGTCGCTCCCTCCACCCGGACATGCCATAGTGCTTAAACACAGGCCATTTGCTGATAACGTAGCTCTTAGCAAAGAGCTACACTGCACGAGAGCTGCTGCATAATGCAAACTGTTTAGGGCAGGAACTGATAGCAGCTTCCAGCAGGTTTAATGTAAACTGCTTTGTACAGCACTGTGTGTGAAATCTGCTAAATTTATTATCTGTTAAGTTTTTCAAGTTACGATGAATAGTTTATTACAAAATCCCTTTTTCTAGGAGTATTAAAAAAAATTATAGTGTAAAGAACAACAGGCCATGCCCAGCACTGGCAGAGTTAAAAACAGTTAGAACAAGGAGAATAACAAAGAATATGTTAATTTGTTCAATGTTAGTCAGTACGGGAATACCCCCTGATTAACAGGATCTGAAAAATTTAGTAAGCTTTTTTGTTATCCTTCTCTGCGCTTTTCTTATGAGAACAGTTTGTGGTGTAAGAGTGGTTTTGTAAACTTAAACATGGCACGAAAAGTCTGCGAACCACATCAAGGATTTTCTTCAGTTCAACAGCTTTGGTAGAACTACGATGGATTACTAGATTGATGAACAGAAGAGCGTTAGTGATTTACTGCACAATGAAAAGGTGAGAGAAAATTGAGAAATTCTTAAACATTTAGAAGATGTTGTATGTTTTAATGCAAAGAAAAAGCTGCCATTTAATGGCCATGAAGAGTCTCTAATGTCTGAAAATAGCGGAAAATACATAATTATGATCCGCTTCTGGCAGCTCATTTGAAAGAGTATTCTGTTTTTGAAGGCACTTCTCGTACCATTTAGAATTATATTTGCTGCAGTCAGTTCAGTAATTGCACTAATCATGGACAAAACATGGGATATTATAAAAAAGTCACAGCTTTTAAATGTTATTCATTTTATCAACAAAAAAGTCCAGGAAAGATTTCTCGGATTTACAAATGTGAGACAAGATAGCAATGCTGCAGCGCTATTTGAGCATATAAGTCCTTCTCTGAAGGAATAGTGTAGCACAATCATATGATGAGTCTGCTGTCTTAGCTTGTTAATTGAGTGGTTTAAGCAAATGAGTACAAGAACAGTATCCATGTGCAACTTTTATACATTGTTCAAGTCATTTACTAAACTTAACACTTCAACAATCTACTTCCAATATCAAAATATGAACAAAATTTTTTTCAAACAATGTCATGTCCTGCTGTTGCCAACAGAACAGCTGCACTTAAGTACTTTGTTAAAAGGAAGTTGCCCACTGTAGCACCGGCAAGATGGAACTTTTCTTCACATTTTATTAATACTGTGAACGAGTATAATAATATAATAGAAGAATTTTTTAAAAACATTTTAGAAATTCCAGATGACTGGGACAGTTACAGAGTTTTGAAAGGGCAAGGATTCATGAATTTCTTGAAGTTCAACATTCAATTTCTAGTGTCAGTGTTCCCAAAGATTTTCTTATTGTTTGACGTAATTTTAACATTTTGATAACAAAAGGACTTAATATAAAATATAAGTTTGTAATGATGCAGTATTATTAATTTTCGGGATACGTGGTTCATTTTCTTTCGCTTTGCCAGGCGTCGTAAAATTGTTATCGGAATTCAAAATTAAAGCAGTGGTAGTTCGTTTATCATGGTAGTTTGTTTATCGGGCATCATGGTTGCTTTTTTTGGGAAATCTTATTTTTCAGTAAGAGTCCTCATTAGATTAGAAATTTTCCGACTGTGTCATCAGGTTTAGTTCTAGAAGTTTGATTATCTTTTAACTGATGATGTAGTTCAAAAGGCTACGCAGTTCAATATGGCTACCCAGTTTGGAATAGTGTGGAAAAGAGAGGCCGGCCCACACCATGCTTTTGTTTGCGGCAAGGAGTAGGGGTAGGCACGCAGTGAAGTAATATACAGAGTGCCTACCATCCACACGGACAGATAACGGACAACGGCCGAACAGTTGATAACGAGTACTCGCAGAGACCGCGTCAGGCGTGGCGCATAACCCCCACACCGGCAAACGGGAACTTGCTCGTTTATTTCTCCGCTGGTGTGGGAGGTCGCTGCCTCTGTATTTTCTTGCAAGGCAAGTTTTCGAGATGTAAATGAATAATTAAATGATTGTGGCGCTGCTCTCTGTTGGCTTGCCTGTAAACCGGTTCGTACTCTGCATACCTGACGATTGTATGTGAACTGTTTCTTGGATTGATGAATAAAAGTACACTGTAATAAACAAACGTTGGACTTTATTTATATTTATTGGCGCCTTTAGAGTTTCATGTTACTACCAACTGAGTTAACTGAGTGGTAATTTCCATTCGTCATACCCAGACGTGAAATGTTACGAACATGGCAGCCCTAAACAGCGATGTGCCACATTACAAATATGGCACCTAACTGTGGGGCGGCACATTACAAGTTACTGTGCCAAAAGAATTGAAGAAAGTTGTTTAAATATTCAGACTATCCGGGAAGATTTCATGAACATGTATGAGTGTTGCACATGATTGTAATGTCTGTGAAGGGGAACCAAGTCTCAAGAAGCATCAGGTATGTGATGAATCACAGAAACTAAGATGTAAATGTATTTTCAACAAAGTTATTGACAACATCTAGGTGCAAATACAAAAGTGTTTAAGTATATTAACAATTTTCAGTTCTTTTCCTAACCGAATTGTGATTTGTTCAAAACTTCCCAGATAGTGACGTAATATCTCTGGAGAAAACCCATGGCTCATTTTTTGACACAGTCAGCTTAAAGGCTGAACTGAGTGTCATATACACATAATCTGAATTTAAAGACAAAATAATTTCAGACCTTCTGCATTTCATGCATTCAAAAAAAGTGTACTTATGTATGCGTGAAGCATTCAGAATTATCAAATGGTGTATTTTTGGTGGTAATTGGTGGTAATTCCTGCTATGACACTGTCTGCATACTGCTCATTTTCTGCACTAAGGTAAATACTAGGGATGGGTCGGTTCGGTTCTTCGGTTCCAATTTATACCGGTTCTTGAGGTTTGACTCGGAACCGGTTTTAGGTTAACAACAATTACTCGGTTCTTGGTTCTACACAGCAATGGCAAAACTCTGTTGTTACAAAAATAACTATGGTATTTATTCATGTATAGCGCGCCCCTTCTTCCCAACACAAAGGAAAAAATTTCTGGGGGCGTGCTATACACGGAAAAACAATTAAGGAGTCGTAGTCTTAAACTGTTCGGCGATGTTTGGAGGGAAGTGTATGGGATTAGTCTGTTATCTCATCTCTCGCTCTTACATCAACACTCCTCCCTTCTCTCTCTCTCTTAACTCTCAGCCTTCCGCCGTAAACAACACTGCTAGCCGATCGATACATTCCTCCAAGCCTTCTTTGTTTGGCAGGATGGCCGCGGCCGGGCGTCAGTAAGAGAGGAAGGAGAGACGTTTTTTTTTTCGAGGTGTCACATTCCAGCACAGCAAAAAAAAACCAGGGAGTCACTGTGTAAAAGACGCACAAAAAAAAAGGGCCGTCCTGGACACCATAAAAGAAGCAAAAAAAGATAAGAAATCCGGCCGCCCACCACAGCAGGCCTCAATGTTTTGGTTTGAGAGCCATGAGTTATTTAATTGAAGTATTTTCCAAACATATCACAACACCACATATTAATGTAAAAAAAGAATAATTTTTTATATTTTTACTAACCTTAAATAAATTTAATACAACAAGTTTATCTGTATACATTAAAACTTATCTTCACACTTTGTTATTGTTCAATTCTTCCATATAACTGTTAAATAAATAATTTAATGAATTTTACCCGCATTGGTTTAATAAAGTTTGCAAGCAAAAGGCAAGTATTCAAAATACATAGAACCGAATACTGGAACCGATATTTAAATTGTAGAATTGGCACCGGAACCGGAATCGACATTTTTGGTCATTCGACCCATCCCTAGTGCATACATAATACATATCAACCCAAGAACCAGAAAGACTGTCATCCTTAGCTCCTCTGTCAACTGAGAAAGCACTGCTTGAAAAAATTAAGCAACAGTCAATTAACTTTTAATGAAAGTGTTATTAACCAGTTTGTAAAGAAGAATCATAGGATAAAATTTATTTTCAAGTAGGTCAAAGTCATAGAACAGCATTGGCAATACAGATTTTTTTGTGTCTGAGTAATCGTATATATACATTAATATGGTTCAATAGTTTATTGTTTTGCTTATTACAACTCCCCAAATCAGTTTCAAGTTTTAAATACTTCACACAGCACTTTTAGTGTGTATTTATGTGTGTGTTACAAAAGTAATGCTTGTGTAAAACTCACGTGCGAACCTGTGGGATCCGATGTGGTTTTTAATTTTTAACAAGAAATTACTGATGTAACTAATGAGCCTTCTTTCTTCGACATAGATGCAAATAATTTTGATGAAGTTAAAAGGTCAACATCTCGTTGACAGCAATATCTTTACATATTGAACCAGAAACAAATCCTATACTAGTGGGGCAGTTACAAATACAGGCATGTCTTATCCGGGACTTGAACCCACAACACTTTGTACAGTAAGATGGGGTGCAACAAACTGCACTATGGAGGTACAATTCGTAGCATCAAGTTTGATTGTAAGGAGTCTAAAGATTTGGCAGACTGGAATTCCCAACCTCAAACATTTACAGGAAAATCATTTTGATTACAAGTGTGTGAGTCACTTAAATCATGTAAGTTTACATAGCCCATTGTAGCACTAATTGTGTGCAGAATTTGACAGGTTCCCGAGACATGACACAAAAGTTTTGGTTTCTCATTTGGTGATACCATACAAAATGGCCTAAAAACAGACATGTCTGATTCTTCTAATAGATACTGCCAACATACAAAGTTAAGTTAAAATTTGAAAATAAGTTTCTAGCCAACTTAAGAAATGTCATTTTACACAGCCTTTTGTAGTACAGTAGAGCACCCCTTAACCGGAATTCCCTCGAACAGAACTCCCAATATCCGGAACTAATTTTCCAAAAAATTTCAAACGTCGCAAAGTTGTGCCATAACTTTCCCGCACTCGCAAAAGGTCTTTCGTTGCTCACACCAGACTGTACATGCCTGCTGGCTTGTAAACAAGCTGCGTGATGATGAGACAGCCGGCCCAAGTGGCACAGCTACAGCTACGCTGCATATTGACACAAGTGACAGTGACTAATGGCAATGTGCGACACATGCCGTTTTTTTTAGTAGTGTGACTTTCAGAATTTAGTGTTCTAACGTGTTAGTGTAAATGTACCGTATTTTGGCGTGTGTAGATCGCTCCATAAATTTTTGATGAAAAATTAGGGATAATTAATATTTCAAGTACAGGCCGCACTGAATTTTTGTATTCCCGTAAATATTGNACTTTGTTATTGTTCAATTCTTCCATATAACTGTTAAATAAATAATTTAATGAATTTTACCCGCATTGGTTTAATAAAGTTTGCAAGCAAAAGGCAAGTATTCAAAATACATAGAACCGAATACTGGAACCGATATTTAAATTGTAGAATTGGCACCGGAACCGGAATCGACATTTTTGGTCATTCGACCCATCCCTAGTGCATACATAATACATATCAACCCAAGAACCAGAAAGACTGTCATCCTTAGCTCCTCTGTCAACTGAGAAAGCACTGCTTGAAAAAATTAAGCAACAGTCAATTAACTTTTAATGAAAGTGTTATTAACCAGTTTGTAAAGAAGAATCATAGGATAAAATTTATTTTCAAGTAGGTCAAAGTCATAGAACAGCATTGGCAATACAGATTTTTTTGTGTCTGAGTAATCGTATATATACATTAATATGGTTCAATAGTTTATTGTTTTGCTTATTACAACTCCCCAAATCAGTTTCAAGTTTTAAATACTTCACACAGCACTTTTAGTGTGTATTTATGTGTGTGTTACAAAAGTAATGCTTGTGTAAAACTCACGTGCGAACCTGTGGGATCCGATGTGGTTTTTAATTTTTAACAAGAAATTACTGATGTAACTAATGAGCCTTCTTTCTTCGACATAGATGCAAATAATTTTGATGAAGTTAAAAGGTCAACATCTCGTTGACAGCAATATCTTTACNTTCTTTCTTCGACATAGATGCAAATAATTTTGATGAAGTTAAAAGGTCAACATCTCGTTGACAGCAATATCTTTAAATATTGAACCAGAAACAAATCCTATACTAGTGGGGCAGTTACAAATACAGGCATGTCTTATCCGGGACTCGAACCCACAACACTTTGTACAGTAAGATGGGGTGCAACAAACTGCACTATGGAGGTAGAATTCGTAGCATCAAGTTTGATTGTAAGGAGTCTAAAGATTTGGCAGACTGGAATTCCCAACCTCAAACATTTACAGGAAAATCATTTTGATTACAAGTGTGTGAGTCACTTAAATCATGTAAGTTTACATAGCCCATTGTAGCACTAATTGTGTGCAGAATTTGACAGGTTCCCGAGACATGACACAAAAGTTTTGGTTTCTCATTTGGTGATACCATACAAAATGGCCTAAAAACAGACATGTCTGATTCTTCTAATAGATACTGCCAACATACAAAGTTAAGTTAAAATTTGAAAATAAGTTTCTAGCCAACTTAAGAAATGTCATTTTACACAGCCTTTTGTAGTACAGTAGAGCACCCCTTAACCGGAATTCCCTCGAACAGAACTCCTAATATCCGGAACTAATTTTCCAAAAAATTTCAAACGTCGCAAAGTTGTGCCATAACTTTCCCGCACTCGCAAAAGGTCTTTCGTTGCTCACACCAGACTGTACATGCCTGCTGGCTTGTAAACAAGCTGCATGATGATGAGACAGCCGGTCCAAGTGGCACAGCTACAGCTACGTTGCTAATGAAACAAGTGACAGTGACTAATGGCAATGTGCGACACATGCCGTTTTTTTTAGTAGTGTGACTTTCAGAATTTAGTGTTCTAACGTGTTAGTGTAAATGTACCGTATTTTGGCGTGTGTAGATCGCTCCATAAATTTTTGATGAAAAATTAGGGATAATTAATATTTCAAGTACAGGCCGCACTGAATTTTTGTATTCCCGTAAATATTGCCAAGCCTCATCGTGCTAGTGTTATAGTTGCTGCGCGGCCTGCTGAAAAGTGGCAACAGCGCAGTATTCCGCGTAAATAAAACTTTTGTATTTATGTCAAAATGCCTCAACACTGCGTTTGAATTGCGGAACATGTGCGCCGTGCGTAGCTGGCCAGCTGTTGCCGGGCAGCCAATGGTATGGTACATGTGTGCGTGCGACGTCACACACACACACACACACAAATATTGCCGGCTGTCTCATGCGACCAGAGCGAGAGCGAGAGTGTGTGACAGCTGGACAAAAAAAAAGTGGGAAAGGAAGGAGAAAGAAAAGAAAGGGTGCGAGCAAATTTGCTTGGTGCTGGGTGGATGAGGTTAATGACTAATAAAGAGGGTGGAGGTGGAAAGGATGGTCGCCAAGCGAAAGGAAAAAAGAAAGCAAGCAAGCTGAACGGCTTTTGTTAATACTAAGCAGAACTGTCGAGGAACGGCAGACTAAAGTATGGTGCGACTCATTCGCGTTAAAACACGAGTGATGAACTATTCATTTGTTATTGTTTCTTTGACTTTATCTCGTAAACAAGGCGCACCCCAATTTTTGTAATTTTTTTTGTAAAAATGTGCGGCCTATACATGCCTGAAATACGGTACTTTGTGAACTTTGTCTGCAATACGTCAGCCCTGCTCTTGTAAATGTATATTGTGCCGACGTGCTATGCAGCAAGGGAAAGACTGTCCATGGATTTGACTCTACTTCGGGAAGTTTTATCTGTTGCGCCCCAACACAAACAGTAACATAATGTCCCAGACCTTGCTTACTCACGCAGGCACGCGCACGAAGAGATAACAACCCCCGCTAACAGGTTGTGAATGGTCATTAACGCAGCGCCTGGGGTTTTATGACTTGCATTTCATAACCAGTACGTAGTGTTTTTTTAATGGTATTGTAACTTAAAGGATAAAACTAATAATTTACACTCATCAATTTCTTAAGTTAAAATTATGTGCCACATATACACGAGTTCAGACTAAAAATGTGTTATTTTTCACACCATCCCACCCTCATTTCCCATAACCGGAATTTTCCCACAACCGGAATAGCCATTCCCCCGACGATTCTGGTTGAGGAATGCTCTACTGTACTACTTGTCTGCCAAATTTGATAGCAAATGGTTGATTATTTTCCGAGATATGACAAAACCTGATTTATTCGTGTGCCTCTATCTTTCAAAATGGTAGACAAAAGAGACTCTCAGTAGATGAATTTAATGGTTGTAATAAATACCGCTAGCATACAAAGTTAATTAAAAATTTGTTACACGGTTTCGTAGATATAGCACAGTAATCTAAAATGTTTATATGGCCACCTGACCCACTAACACATGTTAGATTACATGGCCTACTCTACTATTACTTGACTGCCAAATTTGGTAACAACTGGTTTATTTTTTTCCAAGATATGACATAAACTAATTTTCCATTTGGGGCTATCTTACAAAATGGCCAACAATAAATGCTATGTATTGACATATTTGATACTTGTAATATACACTTTCAGCATACCAAGTTTATTAGAAATTGGTCAAATGGTATGATAGATATAGTAAATAAACCCTAAAATGTTTATATGGCTGCCATTTTGAAAATAAGTGGTTAATCTATTTAATTGTAAAGTATTAGCATGGCCTACAATAGTACTGCTTATATGACAAATTTGACACTAATAGGTTGAATAGTTCCCAAGATATAATTTAAAAACTTTATTTTATCATGTTCCACTATCTACCAAAATAACCAACTAATAACATCACCATTTTCTAAATTCAATGCTTAAATCATCCACCATTCACTTACCACATTTGGATTGAATATGATTAATTGTTTCCGAGATATAATAGAATTCCCTAAATAATTTAAATTGCCACCATTTTGAAAATAGGTACCCAGAGTAATTGAAAACTATAAAAGTCACATGTACTTGCTAATTACTACATATGGACCGAGTTTGGTCAAATTCGGTTGATGGGTTTAAAATTAATAGAAGGAGGGTGGAGAGGGGACATACATTCCAGACTGATAATCAGGTGACTGCATAAACCTATATTTCCATCAGAACGTGGGCTAAAAAATTAAATTTTTGTTTGAAACCAAAAACAAAAAAACTAATAGAGTGCATGCCTTACAATTCAAACCAGCATTCGCCACTGCTGTGTTTTCACTTACAAATACTAGGAAAAAATATTTCACCATGGATATATGCATACAGAGTTTCAACATTCGACTGCGAGAGGCTAGGGTGGTGATCCATATTTATGATAAACTATATTGTCATTCACTAAAACCGTGTTCATATTTTTATTTTCATTTATGCACCTGTGTCCAGCCCTTTGTATGGAAGGCAATGAGACCCCTTCCTCCTTACTAACCTACCCCTCATCATTCCAACATCCACCCCTAGCCAAACCCTCCTTAGTTTGACTGCGCCCCAACAGTATCCTTTTCTTTTCCAATCACACAGACTTCACCCACCACAAACCCCATCCCACCATTGCTTCACACCACCGCAACTTTCACACCAACCTACCCCATTGGTACCACCCACCCCTATTCTGGTAATAATTGTGTCCCTTTTTGCCCACCAACCTCATCTAATTACAATTTTTGACCACCTCTGCTGTGAAAACCCATTCCTAACAGTTTCCCGCTTAATCCCCTTCTGTTAACCTCACCCTCGAATTTGGTACCACACCCACTACCTACTACTACTACTACTACCCACTACCCACATCCCTTTTCACTTACCCTTCATCACTAATTACCACCACAGTACCAACATCTGCAAAATGGGGTTTGGACCCCATCTCTAAAATACAGACTTTGGTTTTCCATGAGAAGCAATTAAAAATAGACTTAGCTGTCACTGAAAATAACAGGATGTTTAATGTCAATTATTTTTGGTTGTATGTACCCAGCTCGGGTGCCATTTAATTTCAAAAATGTCTGCCTATAAAATAATATATATGTTTAATTGAAAAAAAAATTTATTTTTGCACCAAAGACAAAGAAACATTGATTTTACGTATAAAACCATACTTTTACAATATTTTTTGGGTTATTTGGGATTGAATTTAATATGTCTAAATAATAGAATGTGGTTCCTACAAAATGTGATGCCTTATAAAATCAACGCTCTCCTGCAAAATGGTGTTTATTTTCTTTATGTCAGTAATTTTTCCACAATTCCGTATTCTAGGTACATATTCTGAATATACACACCAGATTTAAGCTTTTGAATTTACCTTAATCTATCTGAAACACTCAAAGTCACGCTCTTTCTATTATGTTCCATTGTGATTACCTAACAAGCAACTGTCTTGCAGCACAGCATGACATATGTCAGTGACTTGTGTTTCCCGAACTTGCAAGCGAGTGGAAGGGACACACCCCCAAACAGTGGCAGACTATGTTGCCACATCTCCTCTAGCCAGATAATTGGTTTTAATAAAGACTTCTCCAATTGTGTTCCATATCAATTTTATTCTTTATATATATATAGACACAAACACACACAAATGCATTCACACACATGTGTGTGTGCATACACACAGTGAATTTTCTTGAGCCTTTATGGTTTGTTAAATGAATAATGTATTTTTTCTACTACATTTATAAAATAAATTATTATTTTTGCCTGTTCAAGTATTATGAGCAGTGGAAAATTTAATTGAGAAATACAGACTTTTCGAGAAGTGGAGGGAATATATCAAGTCTTATAATAATGCTTTTGTGTTTGTAAGCATAAGATGGACAGTCTACAGTGCATAATAAATGCACGTTTGTCGATATAACCCAGCTTGTGTGTGTTTACAAACAGAAAGACTATGCTCTCTCGTCTCTCAAGTTGTTTTGAAATTTAGTTCTTGTGTCTGTTGTTTAAACATCACCATTTCTATTTTTGTACCTAACTCATAAAGGTTGATCTTTTGAATCAGAAGTATTACAAGGCTCATACCCATTATAATCTATTTCAGGGACTTTAGGGTAGGTTCAGATTTAAAAAAAAGAACCAAAATAGAGACCTCGCAAACTTTTTGTAATAACAAAAAAATCAATAAAAAGAATGACTTTTCTTTGGTAATGATTAAGTTTAGGGGCTTTTATAAGGTTGTAAAGTAATATGAGATTATACAATATTAATCAAATCTCCGATCAACACCCTACAATCACAGACTAGATGGGAACCCTATAATCCGACATTCGTTTAAATAACTGCAATCCTAGGTTAGTTAAAATTGCTACAATCCTAGGTTAGTTTAATAATGTAAAATAGTAATTCACCCATCGTGGGGTTAGGTTCTGTTAGGTTAGATGGGTATATATTATACAATTAGTCATACGTTAATGACGCTACTATAGTCGTGATTTGCGTTACCTACCAATAATCCTAGGTTAGTTTAGAAAGAATGTTAAATTGTGGGGTAAAAAGTCCGAAAAACCTTGTTTGAATTACATAATATAACTACATTTGCACGTTAAGCTACCTGTTAGGATTTTTTGGTTTTACACCAAACTACGAACTTAGGATTTTAGGGATTTAAAGGAGCCGTAAAACGCACCAAAATAATATCAATTTACTCACCAATGTAGGCGGGTGGTACATACCTCTGTCAACGGCCAATTCAAGCTCACCTCACTCAATGAAATCACAATCTTCCACAAAGCGCCACATATGCGCATATAACGCACTGAAACACTAGTTTACAGCCGAATATATATACACAGAAGCACTCGTTAATAGGCTAATATAACGCACAAAAGCACTCTTTCTCGCTTTCTCAGTTTTAAATCCGCCGGGTTAGAACGACATGAAACAAGCTGGCAAAGGCGTGCAGGCGACTGACCAGGTTAAAAATTGTCAGTTAAAATGCCCGTGATCACATCTGTCGCCGCCAGGTAGCGTATGGAATTTGCAATGCGCAGCCATTATTAATGGCGGTAGACGCTAATAGACGTAAACAAACAAATTTCGCAATTTCTTTAAATATGTTCTATTTATTGTAACATTACGCCCTCTTGAATATGAACAAGGTAAGCTGTGCAGAACCCATTAATGCAACTTTTGTTGGTCTACGACGTTTCGTTCAGAAACGTAAACAAACTTTCTGAACAGTCATTTCGCAATTTTGTTCAATTTTTTAAAATATGTTGTACTTATTTTAAAGCTACGCCTCTAGTATATTTGTGTTCTACGTGATTAGTAGAGTGGAAATATACCNGGGTTTACAGAAAGGCCTCTAAACTTAATAATTATCTTTTTAATTTAACTCAGCTTTTCAAAATAATATGATTTTGATCCGACCCTGGATGAGGTATGGCTAATTTTTATTTACAAAAAAAAATTAAGATGCAAAAATATACACAGAAAATTTATATTCAGTATAATTTATATTTACTATTTACCACCTTCAATGTTACTTAACATTTCACACTGGTTAAGTTATTACAGAATAAATTTTTAAAAAAACAAGGAAATACAAAGAATAGAATACCTTTTAAAGGAAACCTGCTACCATTTAGCAGATTAAGGCGAAACCAAAAATGTTTTCACCAAAGTTTTATTTTTACTTTTAAGTTCCATTTTTTTTATTTAATTCACCTTTTCACAAAATGATTTTGATCAGATACTAGGTGGAGTATAGCTAATTTTTGTTTATAGTAAAAAATGAAGATACAAAAATACACAAAGTACAAGTCTAATAAATATTATTTACAAAATATTTACCACCTTCACTTATACTTAACATTTCACACTAACTCATTAGTTGTTTTATAATACTTTACTTTTATTTCATGACAGATCTACCAAAAAATTAATTTATTACTGAAGAAGCTCTCTTATCCAGTCTTTTTGCATTATATATGTTTCTTTATTGGCTTTGGTCTCTTCAAGTTTCAGAACTTTATATCTTTGAAATAGTTCATGAGCTACTTACAACTCTTCAAAACTGTTTCTTTTCAGAGTAGATGTAATGCACATATGGTTTTTTCTCAGGGAGTTTGTCAGCTGCATTCTTTACGGGATTTCTTCTTTTCTCTTCATAACCAAATTTTTATTAATATCATCAAATGTTTTCTTATTTACTTGAATTTATACTCTTAAGGTTTCTTTCAGCCATTACTCTATCTCTTTCTTCTTATCTTCAAGGATTCTCTTTTCTCTTAGCTTGGTTTGCTCTAAGTACCTACTTCTTCCACACACTATGAACTCTTTTGTGATTGGAATACAAGCTGGCTTATTGCCATAAGAATTCAAGGCATCTATAACATTAAAATGTGCATTAAAAGATCTTGCTTTCATAGCAGCTGTCTGTCCTTTCATCATCATTTCAAGATGGTGAACTCTCTGTACATCACTATTCTCATGTGGCAAAGAAAGACAAGCTTTAACTACTTTGGTTACTTACTTATATTATGCATCATTCATTACATCCTTTACTTCCAAATCCTCGTTCTAATATGTTTCAAGGTCTTGATTATCTATTCCTATGAATGTTTCTTTTCTAATCATCTCCCACTCATCAATAAGGCAGTTTGTACAGACATCAAACAGTATCATTTTTGCAATTTTCAAAAGTTTAGCTTCACCAATACTGGTAGTTTTGCAAGTTTTTGTATCTATAAGCATAATGTCATGAAGGATAGTGTCTCTCCTTATGTTACACTTTTCCTGGAGGTATTTCACATTTACAGTCACATTAAAATTGTTTATAGGTGAGGGCTTCCACTTCTTAACTTTTCTAAGCCTATTCTGAACTTCTTCAGTTATGTAAATACTGTAAGGGTTTTCTAACAAACTGCTATTGAATGAAATGTCTGAGGTTTGCAAACTTTGTTACTAATTTTCTTTCTATTAAGTTCCTTTGAATGCTCATACAACACATGAATCGTGGGAGTTCCTCTTTGAAATATCTAAAGAGTACTTACAAATATTTTAGCACTTTAGATGACAAAAAGAATTTCAGCTTTCATCAAAGGATTTTTTAAGCATGAGAAAATTATTTTGTAAGTTTTGCTTTTCATCAGAGATGACTTTTGCTGAGGTACAAATTCTAGAAAGTATTTTTTTCATGGCATACCACTGCTCTGGGAGTCAACCACCTTGAAGAGATTTCTCCAAATTCATCAAAGCCTGTTGTAAATGCACTGTGAAGATAGTGAAGGTTAAATGATCTAATCTGCACGAGACCTTGAACTCTCAACTTTGCAACTTCAACCCTTATTAGCGTAAAAACCTTTCAATTTACATATGGGCCATCACTACCAAATGTTACAAACTTATCTGATGATAAATTGCTATCTTCAAGAGCTTCACGTAATTTCTTCTTCTAGTCTTCTGCAGTTGCACTGCCAATAAAAAATGTCCTCAGATGCCTACATTCCACTTTACTAGATTTGTGAGATCAAAACAGAATTCTGATTTGCAATTCTTTATCAATTCTTTCATCAAAACAAAAGCTAAAATAACAATTCCTTACATCTTCCCCCTCTTTATTCCAAAAATAAGATCAAAGTGCATATGATTCAAGGAATGCAAATTTGGCAGCAGAAAAAGTAAATTTGGTGTAATCTAGATGCAAGAACATAGCTTGGAATATTTCTTTGAAATCAGAGCAAAGTGCATAACAGTAATGACCAATAACACATCTCATGCCCAGGATCAGTTCTGCAGAAATGGAAGCTTCCTTCTCACTTATCATATTGAGAGTTTCAACTGTAGACTGGTCTGAATCATGACATTCTTAACTGCTTGGTACTGCTTTTTCTGACAGTAAAGAAATAAGTCATAATGTTGAAGCACCTGAACGCTCTCCAGGGGCTTGCAAAGTTAGTTTTAACTCTAAGGGTCCGAGTTTTATTTCAGTTTTTTTTTTTTTTTTATGTTCTTGTAGAAACATGTTTAATAATTTTCTGAAAAGCTTTGGTGAAGTCACAAACAACTCACAACATTTCAGTAACACTTATAACTTTTACGCATGTTATAACATGCTATCTAAGTGATTCTTTTTGTAACAACTCATCTTTACTTGGGCAACACTCCCCCATTTTTTATTCAGAAAAATGAAACCAGTTACCAGTTTTTTTTTTAATGCAAGGACCTGAAAAAAATTAAAATACATTAACCCAAAAAAGTATTTGGCATACAAAGTAACACTATTAGCCCATTAATAACGGAACAGTCTCTGTATGGGAATTGATATGATAAGTAGTTGTAAGAGACCTATAGAAAAGTTGTTAAGATATAACTGAAAAAAAAACAACCATTAAAGGCAAAAAGTTACAGGGGAAAATATTAAAAAGATTCCAAAAAGAAAAAAAGAAGTTATTGATATAAGTAATCAGCCTACTTTCCTCTACATGGATGGAAATAATTTTAATGAAGTTCTTGAAAGGATAGATGGTAATTGGATCTTGCGTTTCGTTGACAGCAATATAATTACAGATGGAACCCGAAACAAATGCAATAATAGTGAAACTATTATCAATATACATGCACGTGCCTTACCCAGGACTCAAACCCCGAACTCCCCATACAGTAAGCTGGCATGCCAACAACTGCATTACGGAGGTAGGGTTCCGAGCATCAACATTGGTTGTAATAAGTCTGAAGTTTTGGTAGACTGGGTTTACTAACCTCAAATACTTACAGGAAAATCATTTTGAAAACAAGTGTGTAAGTCACTTTAATCATGCAAATTTACATGACCCACCGTAGTACTAATTTGGTGCAGAATTTGGTGGAAATAGGTTGGCGGGTTCCCAGGATCTCATAAAAGTTTTATTTTCTCTTTTGGCTATATTGTACAAAAATGCCTAAAATCAAGCTCTGTATAGGCATATCTGACGCTTCTAATAGGTACTGTCAGCATACAAAGCTTGGTTGAATTTTGTCAAATTATTTAACAGATATTACAAGCTTATATAAACAATTTATATTGCCACCATTTTGAAAAAATAACTGACCTACTTGTAAAATGTATATATTTAAATGGTCCATTGTAGTATTCTTATGTGAGAAGTTTGGTGAGATATGACATAAATGTTATCACCTAGCACTATCTTCCAAAGAGGTGGCCAAAAGAGGATTTCTGTAAGCATATTTGATGCTTCTAACGAATACTCTCAGCAAAGTTAAATTGAAATTCTTTTACTTGTTTAATTGTCATAACTTATTTATCTAAACTATTAATATGGCAGTCATATTGTAAATAATGCCAGACACACATAAAATGTAAGGTTACACAGCATACTACAGCACGACTTGTGAGCAAAATATGGTGAGAATCGATTGATTGGTTCCAGACTTTTGGCAGAAAGTCTCAATTTTATAATGTGGTGATTTATCTTCATTAATAGAGAACAAGGCTGTTATGTATTGGCATGTTCTATGTTTGTCATAGATACTGATACATATTAAGTTTGGTAGACATTGTTTGGGACACATTGCATACTAAAACAAAATATTTAAGAGGCTATTCTTTTTGAAAATATCTCACTAACTCCTTCAGTTATGTAAATTCAGATGGACTACAAAAGTAAACTTGTAGCCTGAATTTGGTATGTATCAGTTAATTGTTTCGCAAGACAGGACACAAAAGCTTAATTTTTCATGCAATGCTATCTTCCAAAATGCCATAAAAAGTTAAGTTGGAATGTCAGTGTGTAATTCATTTATAATTTGTTTTGTCATCAGGAGACAATTTGCCCAGCCACAGCCAGAGACATGTGACATTCTACATTTGGCAATGCTGTGGCTGGTGCAATGAAAACATTTAGAATAAGTATTATCATTTTTATTATGTATTTGTGTAATTGTAATTATGTTTTGTTGTGTTAATTTAGTTCATATCATTTTTCATCCCATAATCATCTTTTAGTGTATATTATGTTTCACTGTACCACCGCATGGCGTCGGCGGCGTCTAGGCGGCGGAAGCCGACGCACATTTCCGGCAGTAATCGCCAGGACTTGGACGAGCACAGACGTTAAGCTCTCCCACGCCGCAGAAGCACTAGCAAGGACATCATCTGTCGAATAGTATCCAGTCGCATCCACAACGTCATAAATCATTATCATCATATATTTTATTATTTAACTTGCATAGTGTCGGGGGGAGAGCGACGTGATTATTTATTGGAAATCAAAAGTGCATCTCGAGACTCAGGTTATAAGACCACGTGGTCGCTTGTAGTTCCGGGCCATTCAGGCCACGTGCCTTCTGTGTAGTTGAGTGTACATAACAGGGTAATAAATACCTTCACAACCAGCATCACTGTTTCTTTATTGATAATCAAGTACGGCGTGCGAGGTGGCCGACAACCTCGGCATAGTGTGTCTGACGGAGTGTTCACCAGAGCCCCTAGGCCGTCGACGAACGACCCTATCTCATCAGCTCACCGCAGAGCTGTGGCGCCGGGCACCCACATTTTACTTAACAACTCTGGGAACACCGCAGATCAAGTTGGCTTTTTCGCCGTAGCCAAGCTTGGTCACGTCAACTTGTGTGTCAATTTAGGACAGTTTAATTGTTTTCCGAGATATAAAAAATATTTATTAATGTAGCACTATCTCACAAAATGGCGGCCAAAGGCAGTTCAGTCTACACACATTTGACTGTAATGTATACTGCCACCACACAACGTTAAGTTGAAATTGGTTTAGTTGTTTTGTAACTATGACATTGTCATGACGCAGTATTATTAATTTTTGGGACACATGTTCCATTTTCTTTAGTTTTTCCAAGCTTCGTAATATTTTTATCGGGTTTGAAATTAAAGGCCGTGGTGGTTCGTTTACCATGGTAGTTTGTTTATCGGGCATACGTTTGCCGTTTAACGTTTATCAGGCGTCCGGTTGCCGTTTTGAAAGTTGGAGATTTAGTTAAGCATCAGCATTAGATTAGCTTTTTTCAGACTGCGCCAACAGTTTTGCTCGACAGGTTTTGTACGAAGCAGTTTCAATAACACGTGGAGAGCGTGTGCGTGGCAGCCCAAGCCAGGCCCTTATCTGAGGTGCAGGGGNAGGCAGCACAAGTACACGTGTGCCTGTCGCTATTGAAGTCAGTCGAATCAAGTCAGTCGTCTGAAGCAGTCGTCATCCAGTGCTCGCCTAGGCCGCGTCTGGCTTAGCGCTAACCCCCACACCGACAAACTAGACCTTACTAGATTATTTCTCCACCGGTGTGGGAGTTCGCTGCATTTGTTATTTCTCCGGGCAAGTTTTTAGGAAATGAAATAATTCGTAAACGACTGTGGCGCTGTTCTGCACATGTCTGGTTATATGAAACCTGTTCGTACTCTGAACTTCGTATGTGAACTGTTTCACTTAACTGGTAAATAAAAGTATGGAACAAAACAAAACTGGAACTTTACTTTATTTCATATCTAATTGGCGTCCATTTTACAGAGTCTCGTGTTACTCCGTCTTGAGCTAGTTGAGTGGTAAGTTATAGCCAAGTGGCAACTTAAAGCCGGCTATAACTGTGCGCGTGCCACGTTACAACATTCTAAATTAAAATATGGCTGCGATTTTGAAAATAAATACTAGACACAGTTAAATCATGTCCATTTACATAGCTTACCATAGTATTACTTGTTCCAAAATTAAGTAGGAATCGGTTGGTTGTTTCCAAAGATATAACAAAAAAGTATTTATTTATGTATCATTATCTTACAAAATGGCAGACAACAGCTTCTTTGAAGACAACTTTGACTGTTGCAAAAGATACTGTCAACATACAGAGTTAAGTCGAAATTTGTTACATGGTTTCGTAGAAATAGACTACTTAGTCAAAATACGTATTTATATTGCCACCCTTTTGAAAATAAGTGTTGGGCATTATATTTGTGTGAATATAACATAATCTAAAATGTTTATATAGCATTTTGAAACTGTCTGATTCATTAAAACAGGCGTTCNGGGGGGGGGTAGGAGAATTTCAGGGGAGGCGCGGTAAGCTGTGGAAATTAGAATTTCAAAACAGCTAAATCTAAACAGTATACAATTCAGGTTTTCTGTTAGCTTTTCTACATTTTTCAAAATTTTAATCTATGTCAATTTGTTACAAGGGAAATTTTGATTGTTGAGTTGGCAATAGTGACCACTGCCGCACAGTGGGGCGAAACGTTTGGCTGTGTTGGCTGGCGTGCACCTGCCGCCTTTGAATTTATGCTGTGGTCGCATACGGTGGAAGACGGGAACAATACTTGCCGGCCAATTACTTTAGTATAATAGGTCTGAGAAGAAAGTTGTATTAGACCCGTAGCAAGGTGTAGCTTTTTTTGTAAGCAGCTTCGTACTTGGTGAAGCGTAGGAAGTTTTTCCACCTCTGTCTTATTGTGCGCCGGCGTGTGGCCACCTAACATAACCTTCCACCTAACGTAACCCCTAGTTGTCAACTGGCTGCAGACTAGGATAGTTATATTTTGTTAATTGTGGTTAATATAGTGTGTGTGAGTGGCAGTGTTCTGTGTAGTACCGTACGGCTAAATATGGCAAAATCATTGCCTAAGAAAGACTGTACAGTGATGACTATATTAAGTATAGATTTTCATATGTAGAGAAAAATGGAAGCCATTTACCTCAGTGCGTTATTTGTTACATTGTTCTAAGTAACGATGCAATGCGGCCAGGTCGCTTGGAACGTCATTTGACAACCAACCACGCCGCCCTGATAGACAAACCAGCTGAGTTTTTTGTTACCAAGAAAAGCTCATTGACACGGATGAAACTGGATTCAACTGGAAGTTTTCATATGGAAAATGAAAAGGTCATTGAAGCTTTTTTTTAAGATTGCCTTGCTAATCGCAAAATACAAGAAACCACATACTATTGGTGAATCCCTTATAAAACCATGTTTACTAACAGCTTGTAGTACTGTTCTTGGTGGAGAAAGTTGTAATAAGGTTGCAAAAATATCTTTGTCAAATGACACAATAAAACACAGAATTGATGAAATGACTGAAGATTTGGAAAATCAAGTAATAAAAAAGCTGAATAAATCCCCATTTTTTTCATTGCAATGTGATGAAACAACTGACATTTCTAAGCACTCTCAGTTGTTATTTTACTGCAGGTTTATTGACGGAAATGGAGGAAATATTGTTTTCTCAAACTCTACAAAACTACAGCAAAGGCTGTTGATGTATTTTCTGCCTTATGTGGCTTTTTGGCAGCAAATAATCTTCCTTGGGAGAACGTCATTGGGATATGTACTGATGGGGCCCAAGCTATGATAGGATGCCAATCTGGATTCATTGAACTGGCAAAACAATAGAACCTAAACATAATTGGTTCTCACTGCATCATTCACAGGCAGGCTCTGGCCTGTAAGACTCTGCCTGAATCACTTAATACTGCGTTGAAATTGGCAATTAAAATAATCAACTGCATCAAATCTAGCGCTCTCAACACTAGACTTTTTGAGTTTTTGTGCCAAGAGTTGAACAGCGACCAACAAACTCTTCTGTACCACACATAAGTACATTGGGTCTCTAAAGGCAACATGCTATCTAGGCTGTTCAATTTGAAATCCGAAGTTGAGATCTTTTTGATGAGTTCCAGTAAAGAAGACCTATACATCCAGTTTACAGAAGATAAATTTATTTTTTACTTAGCATATTTGTCTGACTTCTTTGAATCACTCAAAGTTCTTCTTGAAGTTACAAGGACAGAGAAATATTCTGAAGACATACGATGCAATTAAAGGTTTCTTGGAAAAAATTTATCTGTGCCAACGCCGTCTTCAGAGTTTAGAACCTAACTTTGCATCGTTTCCAAGGCTCAATGAACTTCTCGATGATACTCAAAGTGTTCAATTATATTTCAAAGATAATTTGAAGGACTTGATTTTAACACATTTGGCTTCTTTGAAAATCAAAATAGGAGACTATTTACCAGACATTTTTTCAGAAAACTGGCAGTTTAAATTGGTGAGAGACCCTTTCAAAGTTGATGTGGACATACTTCCTGCTTTTCTTCAGGAAAAGACAATCAACCAAAAATGTGATTCTCAAGCAAAGGCTGAATTCCCAAACATGACTGTTGAAGACTTTTGGTTGAGCTCTTTGCCTGTGTACCCACAAGTGTGTTTGGAAGCTGCAAAGTTATTGGTGCAGTTTTGATCAACCTATCTGTGTGAGGCAGGATTTTCTACACTAGCTGTTATAAAATCTAAATATCGAGCACGATTAGACATTCAAAATGATTTGAGATGTNAGGTAACCAATGATTAAAATGCCAAACATATGTATAATTACAACTGATTAATAAATTAGTGAATACAATCTTTTAACATTATATATGTATTTAAATACAAAATGTTACTTTCAAACAGTTTTTTAATGTATGTATAATAATAAAGCTAATGTTAAAATACTTCAATTTTAATGTAACCTATAGCAGCACTATAGGGATAAGTTCAAATTTTAGTTTAACTATTGTAAAACCAAATAATTTCAATTAAAGGGGGGGGGACATGACCCCACATATTAGTTAAAAGGGGGGCATGGACTTTAAGAGGTTGAGAACCCCTGCATTAAAACATGTTATTTTACATGACCTACTCTACTATTACTTTACTGTCAAATTTTGTAAGAACCGGTTGATTTTTTGCAGAGATATGACATATGAACTTTATTTTTCATGTGACACTATTAAAAAATGGCAGACAAAATTGGCTATGTATTAACAAATTTGATACTTGCGATAGGTACTTTCAGCATAACATGTGTGGTCGAAATTTGTCAAACAGAATGGTAGATTAGCAAATGAATAGTAAAATATTTATACAGCCAAAATTTTGAAAATAAGTTTCTTATCTGTACTTATTAACATGACTTATGATAGTAATACTTATAATAATACTTAGAGGCCAATTTGACCATCATCAATTGAGTAACATAAAAATCTTTATTTTTTAATGTTGCACTATCTTACAAAATAGCACTCTAATAACATTATCACTTTCATAATTCATTGCTTTCACCATGCACTATCATTGTACCTAATTTGTGTAAATCGGTTAGAGGGTTCCCGAGACAAAACATAGTCCCCTAAATATTTAAATTGCCACCATTTTAAAAATAAGTATCCATTATAAATGAAAACTATAAAAGTGGAATGTACTTGCTAAATACTGTATGTGGGCCGAGTTTGGTGAAATTCGGTTAACACGTTTAAAAGTTATTGATGGAGTTGAGAGGGCATACATTCCAGGTTTGATGAGTGTGGGGGGGGGGGGGCCTTNAGGTGATTGCATATGCCTATCTTTCCTTCGAAAAGTAGGCTAAAAGGGGCTATTTAGAAGCAGTTTAATGTCATGCCAACGACAAACTGTTAAAACTCACTAGTATTTAGGATGATAAATAGTTTCATTTTAGCATGAAATATATTAAAATGGGCTTTTTGCACTCGCAATATGTTACATCAGCCATCAGTCTACAAGGACAGCAGTCCATCCTCCATGGTCACTAGGGGCCAGAACAAGAGTATTGATCTGGAGGATGCACATACACTCTGCAACCAGAGGGAGGGCAGGCCAACCACCTTCCCCTCACGTGTCACCTTGGCAAGCCCGGCCACTTTCTTCTGTTAGCTCCAAATTCAGAATGAAAGAGTTCATTAATTGTAGCTGCATTAAGACACCTACCGTTTACACCATTACGTTGCATGTCTATGAAGCATATGAAGGACAAGGTAATGGACCTACGATAGTAAGTTAACATTTAAATAATAAATTCTCTGGTTTCCCTGCAAGAAGTCAGTGAAAATACACTTTGAGCCCACTAAAAGTTGTGCAGACAGCTATGTTTAGGGTATTTTGCTTTGCAAGTTGAAATTACATTTCTGAACTTCTTTCAAACAACATTACCGTCACACATTTGCTTCAGATACAGCAGCATTGTTGTCACTTGCTTCAGCATATCTAGCAATGATGAACTTCAATTTAGCAACATAGTAAGTCCCTAAACTTTTTTACAAAAGAACTTTATGTTCTCTGCATTTTAACATTATTTATTTAGCCTCAATTAGCTGACTTCCATCACCAAAAACACACATTTTTGGACCAAATAATTTCACTTTCGTAGGTTAATACACATGGCAAAACTGAGCAACACTTCTTGGATACTAGAGGAGGCCATCAGTGTGAATGCAGCATACTAGAGAAATAGTTTACTACGGTAATCTATATGTAGAGCATGCTCTTAACTTCTAGTTCAGGTTCCACATCTTCCCTCGTACATTTATCTGTAATGCATTTAACCAAATAAAAGCATGGATGCTGCAGAGCCTACCGACTTTCTGTTCCATGTGCCAAGTCACAGGTTTTTGTATTTATGTGGTGTTAAGTTTATTTTAATTTATCTCATAAAATCTTATATACATAAATAATTAGTGATTTAGGTAGTGTCATACAACATCACACTAATGTAAACAGTGCACTGGAAATGGCAGCTAAAATAGTCAATTTAAAACAGGATTCTGAAATGCATGATGAATTTGAAATTTTTATCCTTGTAATGATGGGAAAACATTGTAATGCATTCAGGTTAACACAATAATATTTATGCATCTCTGGTAGAAAAGCAAGACATTCTGTTACTAAAATATTAACTTATTTAATAAGTTGGTGTGTTAAGAGTAAATTAACACCCAACAATGTAGACACAACAACTAAGTCATAGTTACTGACAAAAAGAGGTCTACAAATTGCCTTATCACAAGACAGTGTTCTACTGTGTGTATGCAAAACTGGAACAGTATTTAGTAATCAAATTGTTTTGTTTAAACAGGTAGATATCGTCAATAAAATTATACCTCACAAGTGCTGATATAAATAATGAAAATTAGAACAAAAAGGGCTTTAAATTGGCCTGAGATACAGCAATCATACTTGGGAAACTAAACAAAATAATCTAAGTAAAAAAAAATTAACAGATTAAATCTTAAGTTAAAACAAAATTAACTGATTATAGTTAAAAGTTAAAGAACCACAAACATTTTAGAGTTAAAATAAAGTCTCATAACCGTTTTTAGTTGATGTTTATTCAAAACCAAAAAAATTCACAATTTACAGTTCCAGAAAAATATAATTGTCACAACTTTGTTGCTAGTTGCTGAATCAGGTAGGTTTATTTATCAAAATGATGAATTAATAATTTTCTACAAAATCATTTTAAATAAAAACATCTAAAATAAACTCTTATAGCACAAATTAGTATGAAAACAGAACTGCACAGTGACTACAAAAACAATTGAACTGTGCATACTGCACAAGGACCATCAACTGTGCTAATTGTGTAGCAAGAGAATATATTGATAGATCCCAACAGTGGCACCTCGTCTACCTCACAATCGTGTTGCGTGTGACTAACGGTAATCTGCGACTCGGTAAATATGTAACAGATAACGTCAGTGCATCAATCTGTATAGTTGTGGTGTGCAACTCGTCTGCCGTAAAATACAGTGCGTATTTTTACGAAGTTTGTTAATATATTAATGTAATTTCCATTTTCATATCTTTCGTCATTTTCGGCTTTCCGGCAATTGCAAATGTAACTAACATTAGTTTTAATCATTAACCAGATATTGTAATGATTAAAAGGTAAAATTTACAGTCAGACCTCGATTTTACGAGGCCTCACGGTTCCAGAAAATTACCCTGCAAAATCAATGTCCTCAAAAAATTGCAGCAGGCATATTTTGATACCCCAAAAACCCAAAAAGTCATTATATATGCATTTTTTTTGTTTTTAATCATCTTTTGTGCAAAAATAACAAGTTTTTTAAAATAAAAAGTTGAATTATAGACAGACGTCGCCCAAATAAAATTACACCCAGAACGGTATATACGACCGCCCCTTGTCACAAAAAAAAGTAAACATCGGGCACCGAGTTACATAAAGCGAGCGAAAAGTCCATTTCAAGTAGCTTCCTGCGAAAAATCAAACAATTTATTAATGAAACATTAATTTATTTCAATAGACAAACGTTTTCGAAATAAAATCATACCCCAGAAAATTAATTTGTTTACCTGAGTATGGGACGCACATTTTATGCAGATTTTGTGTGTCCAAAAAATAGGTTTTTCTTTTGCATGGAACGTCTTAGGCAGATTTTTCTTTTGCCAAAATAAATGTTTATTTTATCATGGAATATAAATATATATACAAATAATTATACTGTGTTTGTTTTGTGCGTGCCCTTTTGTCCCAAAACAAAGGAAAAACTTTCTGGGATGCACGCTATACAAGAAAAAAAAAAGGAGTGGTAGTCCTAAACTGTTCCCTGATGTTTAGAAGGAAGCGTAGGGGAAAAGTCTGTTATCTCATGTCTCGCTCTTACATCACTCCTCTCCCTTCTCTCTCTTTATCAATCAGCCCTCTCCAGTAAGCAACACTGCTAGCCATTAGCCATACAATACATTCCTCCAAGCCTTCTTTGTATCCATGTAAGCCAAAGGCTAAACAAAATTCCACGATGACAGCGTGTGATCATAAAAGGATGGGGGGGAGTAGAAAGAGAAAGTAGGAAGCAAGGTTATTTACAGGGTTCACATACCAGCATGGCAAAAGAAACTAGCGCGTCACAGCATAAAAGAAGCAAAATAAGCAAAAAAAAAAAAAAAAAAAAAAAAAAGGGAAGCCGGCCACCTATCTCATTTGTTGATGTTCTTTTAACGACCGCAGGTTACCATTATCCTACCTAAAGCACACCACAATGTTTTGGCTTTTAGCGCCATGAGTTACTTAAAGTATTTTCCAAACATATCACTATCACCACATATTAATGTAAAAACATAATAATTTGTTACATATTTACTAACCATAAATAAATTTAATACAACAAGTTTATCTGCATACACTAAATCTTATCATCAAACTTTGTTATTGTTCAATTCTTCCATAGGTTAAACAAAACATTTAATGAATTTTACCTGCATTGGTTTAACGAAGTTGCAAGCAAAAGGCAAGTATTCAAAATAGAACCGAATACTGGAACAAATTTAAATTGTAGAATCGATACAGGGAACCAATATTTTTTTGTTATTCGACCCATCCCTAATTATCATATAAGTATTTTACAGTTACCATGACTATGCGCCTTGTGTATATATCTTGATTTTTGCATTTTGCAGTTTGTTGTAAGTTATCCATGCTAGCATTTATTTACATATACGTTTTCACATTTATTTATCCAGTCTAGCTGTTATTGGTTGGTTAAGGGAGGCTAGCTGTCGCTAAGGGGGGATTGAGTTGGTAGACACTTGCACTATCATGCGACAAGGGTGGTGGTGGGTATTGAACTGCCAGCAGATGATCAATTGCAGTGTGCTGGGAAGGTGCGTAGTTCATCATATGAGAACAAACATATGTTACGAATTTGGTGACTGTATCTTAAACTGCAGTCTTCACGTAATTCGGGATCCACTCAACGAAGTAGCTGCTGTTCTTGTTCTGGATGCTCAGCATCTGCACATCCATCTCCTTATGGAAATGTGGTCACGGAAGACTGTAGCAACTGTGAGGTAAAGGCCGTGGCATGGATCGCAGGTATAATCCATTCACGGTATCTTTGATACTTTTGAAAAGAACCTTTGAAAAATCACCCTAGGAGTTACATGTTCAATTGGTTATAAAAAAATATATATGGAAAAAGGTTTTGTCTTGCTTTTAGCACTGAAGCACTATCTATATAAATTGGTTGTTTTAAGTTTTAAATATATTTTTTCAATAAATTATAATAATTTGTTAAAATTCCGTACGAATTAACAACGGATTTTGAAGGGACATGTTGGTTATAGCTGAAAATAAATAGTTTGTAGGTTAAATATTAATATGTATAAATTTAATGCCGTAATTATATTGCTAAACTATATATTTACATTTTTACGTAGCACTCATGGGTAAAGATTTCACTGTTATAAATGTAAATTAAATAAATTTCAGTGTCTGTCCAGCGGACTCATACACTCCATCTTGTCCGTTTCGGCACGTTTTTTTCAGAAGTATAACCACGCCATATTGGATATTGGAGACGCTGAATTGTGGTTATAAATATAACGTAACACATTCTTTCTATTTATAAGATAATTCTAGGTTAAGATGTAATTTTAGTATTAGCGTTGTTATTTCTGCAGTTTATCAAATAAACGTGCAAAATATAGAAAGGCATTTGAATATTTCCGTTAAGTAATTCCCTTCGCAATCATTAACAGAAAAAAATATTTTAAAAGAATGAAAAGGAATCGATTTTTGGTCAATAACTGATAATCAATTATTTTCGAAAGCTTTTTGTGGAGCCTAAGAGATAGCAGCACATTAGCGTTGGTTCTTGAGTACCAAATGTTAGCCGCGACTTACACGTCTTTCTCTTATATCATCTTTCCGCCACACGTAGTGTTGTTTTGATGTTGTGGCAGTGAAGAAGTGCGACAGTTCCTTGATGGAAAAGCGATGTACCTGCACCGCAGGTTTCAAAATGAAAGTGATTTTGTTCGTAGTAAATGAAACGTTAGTGCGGAGCTGGAGGAATTTTTCTCACCCCCAGTTTTCAATACAATTTTTTAAATAAAATGTGCGACTTATATGCGATAAAATAGAATAAATGGTACCCATTTATCACAGTGAAATCTTTAACCTGAGTGCTACTTCCAAAAGTTTATTATGTAAAATTTAACTTTTTCCTTACANTATTATGTAAAAATTAACTTTTTCCTTACACCAAATATGTAAATAAATCTTAATATAATAAGTAAACTTTAATTAAATTATATAATTAACAGTTCCGATATATACTTCAATCTACCTTTTTGTATGTATTACAATATTTTGCTAGATTGATAAGCATTTTTTAGACATTTGGAGAATTTTATTAAAGTATATGACAGTTAAGATTACATGGCATTGCTTCTCTTCAAAAATAAATTTTAGTAGTTCCCACATGGACACTGTTTACAAAATATTTGACAGTTCCCACATGCCACTGTTTTTGTTTACAAAACGTTTGACAGGTGTCACATGGCAATGTTTTGTTAACATACTGGANCACTGTTTGTTTACAAAATATTTGAGAGTTCCCACATGCCACTGTTTTTGTTTACAAAACGTTTGACAGGTGTCACATGGCAATGTTTTGTTAACATACTGCGTAAGGATACATAATCGGGTCCCTGAAAGTAGATCTTTAGCAGGGCTTCAGAAAATCTTGAAGTTACCGTGAATACATTTTAGCCATCATGTTATTGATATTAAACATCTGCTGGGTTAGCTCTGGCACAGTAAGGGTGCTGTACTATTGGCCACCTCGAGAAAGAGCTTTTAGGACATAAATGAGCCTGTGATCATTTTTATTCGAATTCGGGAAGTCTGAGAAAGCCCCTCACTTGGAATGTGATTTCAGGAAGACTTGGAGAAAACCCCCTCTCTTGAAAAGTAAGAGCATGTTACAAGGTATTTGAATTTGGGAAGACTCAGAGAAAACCCTATTGCTTGGAATGCCAGTCAGGGTGAGACCCTTTTGAGAGCCTCACATACCTTCGGGAAGACTCGCAGAAAACCCCCTCGCTTGGAATGCCACAGCATGAAGTATGGAAGAGATATGGATAGAATGCAAGAGCATGAAGTAGGGGAACATGATGTCCGTTGGTACTGACTGCCAAAATGACCACCGTCTGTACTGACTGCCGAATGGACGCCGTCCTCTGAGAAAACAGGAATGCAAGGACATGAGGTAGGGACGTATGGTAGGAATGTGAGAGCATGAAGTAGGGACCACGATTAACGTTGTTGGCCAGGCATGCAAGAACGTGAAGTAGGACCAACTGGAGGGAAGGAATGTAAGAGCATGAAGTAGGGATGGAACGTCTGGTAGGAATGCAAGATCATGAAGTATAGACATCTGTTAGGAAAATGTAAGAGCATGAACCTCCAGGGCGTCCGGTAAAAGGATGCCAGAAAGAATATGAGAAAACCAAAGTGAAATGACAGAGTATGATGAGAGAACTTGCATGTCAGGGGGGCAATGAACACTAACATTTTTCAGTCAAGATGGATGGTACTGGCTTGTCAGTGACGAGACCATTTCGAGAGCCTCGTGTGGCTTGTAAGGCTAATCCCTTGAACCCTCATTTACCGAAAAAGGAGTCATGTATTCCGATTGTGGAGTCATAAGCAATTTCAGCCGAATTGTGCACAACATAATTTTTTGGGGGAAATTCAGGACATTTTAAGGAAAATTTGACAGTTTTTACTGGTACTGGCTGCCAAAATGGCCACTGCAGCAGAGGAAAAAATGACATCATCCACAATGGCCGCTGCCAGTCCCTTGTCCCGCGCCCGGCGCCCCTGCCTTACAATACCCCATTTCTAACTACTTGGGATGTTTTTATTTCCATGTCGGGTCAGTTGTGCAGGTAGGGGACAGACTCTACTGTGGAGGCGTCTGTACTATGACCCGTCTGCCTAGCACTGGTGCATTATATAAAGTAGGACGTGCCGGGCACCTACTTGGTACAAAATCCATGAGAGCAAGGTGATGCCTCCGGGCGTTGGACACACGTGTTTAGGCTAGCTTACCCCTGGTGTCACTTCCTTTCTGCAGTCAATGGCACTGGCTTGGTGACTTCGGCTCTGACTGGAATGGACGGCTGGTTCGGCTGCTGCCTGCAGATGACCAGGGTGCCGGCTGACTAGCTGGCATGAGGTTGGCTGGTGCTGGCTACTCGCTGGTATCCTCCGGGTTGAATCGGACCACTCTCAAGGGGAGAGTGTACCCCTGGTAGTGTCGTTCGACGGCGAGGTGGGCAACTCGGGGAACCCTACCCGGAAGGCCTAAGAGGTTGGCAGGGAGGATAGCCGAGTGAGGCTCCACTAATTGTTGGGCGGCTTGTGCTTTCTCCTGTGGGGATATACAGCTGTGGGCTGATGTAGGTTGTTTACTTAGGGGGTGGCAAGATGCCAGGATAGCAACTGTCCTCCGGGTGTTCCTCCTGCTCCCTCGTCGGTGAGCGAACGTCGTGGACAGGAAAGGTGCTACTGTTCAACCTGTTGAGTGTGGCAGGCAACAAACCTCTAGCTAAACTGTACTCCAGAAGTACCTAGTCAAGCCTCATCAGGCATTGCACCCCCTCCGGTGAGTTTATATGCTCTGAAGGGAATGGGTTAACTGACTTAGTTGGCCCAGATGCTTTGTCGTGTGTTTTTCTAGTTGTTGGGGCTCTACCGTACTTGCGCACCAGGTACTTTTACGTACCTGGTACACAGTATGGGTGGCCGTCAACTTTGTTGTGTGTATGACGTCCGTGCAGTCCTGGTTACGGGCTGCTCGCAGTCCTACTCTACATCGGAAGCTGTTGCCAATTTACTGTCCCCTGCTGCTCCCTTCAAGAGTAATGCTTAGGAGGATCAGGAAAAGGCAAACTTTCAATACAGAGCATGGAAAGACAGAAGTTAGCTAGACTATGTGTTTTATTCCCTTGAAAATAGAAACATGGTGACCGTACCACCTCCTACCTCTACACACACTAGGTATCCAACGGACTTTGTAAAAGAGCAAGACAGGTGAAAGGGTGATGTAAGGCTTGAGGAGCCTGGCGTGAAGAGTGGACGAGAGCTGACAATTAAGTAGCTGTGAAAACAGCTGAACCCTAATTGTGGCTTGTAGTCTTAAAGGGACCTGGAGCATCATGTGTGGCGTATGTGCCGGGTGTGGTGTCAAGGGGTAGTGCCAACTCTTCTGCTGCACTGGTAGAGAGGGCATCATCTGCTGAAGAACTGGTCTAAGAATGGTAGGTCTTGAAGAGTCTTCAGGAAGAATGTGGCTCTCTAGTAGAGAGCCTGAGCACGATTTGTGCTAAGGTGAGCTACGGCAACAACTGGCATTTCTGATGGACGCACTGAGTTATATTCCTCTCGGCTGAAGGGCTCCTGGGTGACTCGTTTGCTTCTGTAATCTTCAGCCGCATTCCCTTCGGGTTCAGGCCGGGTGGCGCCGCTGCTGCCATCTCTTAGCGGGGTGGCGGCAGGGAGGTTTTGATGTGATTGCGGGTAGTATCCGCTGATCGCTTAGGGGTCAACTCTTGCATGCCTGTGGCTGCTTCTCAGCAGGTTTACAAGTGGCAGGGGTGATGACGTGACTTCCTAGCATTATGTGGGTGCTGGCCTTGGAGGCGGCCAGTCGGGGTTTAACTCCCTCGGGAAGACGTGATGTGCACGTGATGATGCGGAGTCTACAATTATAATATGTAGGAAGCGTCATGCGTCAAACTAGAAGTTGAATATTTTAAAATGTGGGTATGTTCCCACTCAAATAATACCAAATAAGTACAGCCATTAACAAGGTCACATGCATATTGTTTTATAGTAAAAGCAAGACATGTGTGTCCCCTGCTACTCTCTTCTTGAACCAGTTATTTTGTAAACAACACACCAAGGTGACTTCAGTAAGTCAATTAATGCAGCTGTATTAATACAAGTGAATGGGTGGTGGCTAGCACTGTTGTCAACTTGCTACAGAAAAGAGTAGACATGCACAAAGCTTGTCAGTCAATACTGTTCAGTTGTGCCAGTGGCAGGTTAGCAATGTCATTCAGTAACTCTTTTAAAGAAATAAAGCACAGAGATTGGAGATTATAGGCCATTCACAGTTACTTCACACTTTCATGAAGCCCTGCTTAAGTTCTACTTCCAGGATATTCCTCTGCCTCAAGCAAACAAAGCTTAACTACGTCTATAAAATTACACCAAAGGGACAGGTGCACTGCATTCCTGCGCACTCAGTGTATTGCAATTTTGCATAAGAACTATTTCTTACTAGGCATTACCAACATACCCATTATTAATATTAATTATAAGAGAAATATTATAATTTATAGAAAAAAACATAATAAGTAAAAGTTAAATTTAACCAACAATAAGGTACTTTAATGTTAACAGAAGTATGAAACGCTTGTGATACAAGACATATATAGGAAAAAACCAAATTCGTCATACATGAAGTGATTTTTTTTTAGGTTCGATTAAAAAAGTGTGAAGAAACTGTGAATAGACTATAGATAATATTTTCATGTAGTACACATTTCACAGAAAAATACCCCAAATCCTGACTGTTGTGACCCCATTTATTATTAACACCTCTCCTTCACAACCAGTTTTCAAGGAACTGTAAAATAATAAAAAATTTGAAGGAAATCAGTTGAAAAACAAGTTTGCTGCACATTTTTTGGTTACAACATGTTACTTGGGGATGGAAAGAGCCACTAGAATGAAATATTGGTAAACACAGTGGTGACAATGATGAGAGATGACAGCTGGAACTGAAATGTATATAATAATCCATTTAATGCTGCATAACTGTATCTTTCTCTATATGTTCACGAAACCTGCTTCTAAGGCATGGGAGCTGTCAGAAAAGAATGAAGAATGAAAGGGATGAAATGATATTTTGTTCCTGCTAGGCGGCGAGGTGTTTGCACGTCATTGCCAATTGCCTGCACTTGCCCGGCCGTCCAATGAAGCCTTGCTTACACAAGATGGCAGGTTCATTCTTGGTGAAAATCATAACCTTTATTCCACAGTATTCTATAGTAAGAGCAAGAGAGAAACAAACAGGACCTGTCTCTTTAAATAAGTATAACACTTCAGGCAATGTCTGTATCCCTTTCAGCCTCTGCCTCAGCTATGCCTCATGTGCCACCAGTTCCAGCAACATGGCCTCACCCAGACATGCACACTATCGAGTCGGTTTGCTGCTGCCATGTTCCAGACAATTCGAGCTTAATGCGTTTCAGACTTACGATGTTGGTTGCATCCAGCCCCTATGAACAACACTTCAGGCAGAAGTACCGAATGTGCATCCTGGTAACGCAGAATGGTTGACTGTCTTTCGCACTTACTTTGCTCCTACCCTTCATTAGCCCCTAGCTGCATGGATATGCATAACCAGTCAAAAGCCCCCTCAGGGCTGTTTCCTCGGCTTCACACCACACCGTACCTGTGGTAGTACTCCGCACCGCCAAGATCTCACCCAGAAAGGCTCCGGTAGTCTCCTGGCTAGCGTATCTACACTATCCACTGCTGTTACATGCCTTGCTGTTACAGTCCTTGCCCTAAGTAGTTCGTTTCGGCTCAATCTCCATGCTGTCCAGCTGACTGCCGGCTTACACATACCAACGTCATCTACAAAACCTTTCAGCCTTGCACAGTATGCCTGCAATAGTCTTCTCCCACAAAGTAGGGCCCTGTTACTGTTAGGGAGTCCAACTTGCCATACTGGCACACAACCGCGCCAGTCACCTAGCTGCCTTGCTTCAGGTGTCACCCGTGCCCCACGCTCCCTCAAATTCCTGTGGTACTTTCATACTTGGCAGTTAGATAACCTTACCCTTCAGGCACCTCAAGCACAGGCTCGTATATGTGATTTAGTAATCAACACATATTATATTCAACCATCCTGGCCTTTTATCTTGTAAGCTCATCTGAACTCCCCTCAATAAACCGCCGCCCCCTCTGACTTCAGCATGATAGCCATTCAGGGTCACACTAAGCTGAACACCGGGAAACAGCTGTCGTCATAAGTTGGGCACCTGGATACTAACAATAGTGCATTCTCTGGGCACTACAGGGATGGGGAGTGCAAATGACTACAGATTTTCTTTAGGAAGATAGGTTGGTGTGGGACCCTTTACAGGGAGTGGTCCAATCTCCAGGAATCTGCACCAGAAAGAGGCTCGCCCTCTGGATGGCCTGCTCCTAACCCCTACACTATTTTTAGACCCCTTTGCCATCACGTCCGTCTACGACTAAGCCTGGGTTTTCATCTTATGCCATGCATCATCAAGCTGGGAGGAAAAAGACAAAGAGTATTGTCTTTGCCAGGCTCTGTGTACTGAGTAGCAGGGAGCATACTACTAACATGTGCACACAGAGCTAAAAGAGGAAGACGCCCGACAACAAACACACATGTAAACCACTACATCAAGTGTCTGGACGCAGCAGAAAATCACTAGCTCTGCACAGGGTTACAGACTGTGTTACTTCATAGTACCTTGAGCCGTTTCCCCTTACCACCCACTCCAACAAAACCCCAATCAGCCTCCTCAAGACCTACCTACTCCACCACGGTCTCTCATCTGATCACTTTACCCCAAACTCTCCACCAGTGCCACTGCTGGGTTTGTGCTACGTCACGATGCCCAAACTTCTCGACCCCCCTACGTCGTGGGTATAGTAAACTCCCAAAACCAAAACCTTTCATATTCTTGAAAAAAAAAAAATAGTTTCAAACTGGTTATTATAGGAATTTGGACTGATTCTGACCCCTTCCTATTCCCCATACAAAAAACTGCATTAAAATTTTCTTTAGGCTATCTTTTCACGGCTTCAGAGGGTCAGTAAGCATTCTTTACCTGTCACGATCATATGAGCTACTCTCGCCTTCTCATTTCTCTTTCACTGTATTTTTCTCGATAAATATTTATTTATTCATCAATAACTATTTTGTCCCTTTCAAAGTAATCCCCCACAGATATAATACACTTGTGCCAGCGCTTTTTCCAATCCTCAAAGCACTTCTGATATGAGCTTTTTGGTATGGCCTTGAGCTCACCCAGAGATGCGGTCTTTATCTCCTCAATCGTGGCAAACCTCCGTCCTTTTATGGGTCTCTTCAGTTTTGGGAACAGCAAAAAGTCGCAGGGGGCCAAGTCCGGTGAATATGGTGGCTGAGGCAAGATTACGGTGTGTTTTTGGCCAAAAAATCACGAACAAGCAACAATGTGTGAGCAGGTACGTTATCGTTAATAAAAAAGCCATGAATTGTTTTGCCACAAATCCGGGCGTTTTCTTCGTATTGCTTAACGCAAACGGCGCATAACTTCAAGGTAATATTCATTATTAACCGTACAACCTTTTGGCAAGAACTCACTATGAACCACGCCATTGTAATTGAAGAAAAGAGTGAGCAAAACCTTTACATTTGATCGAACTTTGCGTGCTTTTTTCGGTCTTGGCTCTTCTGGTCGCTTCAATTGGAATGATTGGGCTTTGGTTTCGACGTCATAACCATAAACCCATGTTTCATCACCAATTATGACCCTTTTGAGCAAATTTGGATCATCGTTGAAGTCATTCAACAGCTCCTGGGCGATGCTCATGCGACTGTGCTTTTGATCAAAATTTAGCAATTTTGGAACAAACTTCGCTGCCACACGTTTCATGCCCAAAACATCCAAAAAAATTGCATTGCATGAGCCAACCGATATACAGACATCCTCAGCAACTTCTCTAATAGGGATTCAACGATTCTCCATAACAATTTTCTTCACTGCTTCAACGTTTTCATCAGTTGTTGACGTGCTGGGGCGTCCAGGGCGGGCATCATCATTAACATCTTCTCGGCCTTCTGTGAAGAGCTTGCACCACTTATAAAATTTTTTTTTTGCTCAAAGTAGACTTGTAAAATGCCACAATAAACATTTTAAGTGCGTCGAAGCACTTAATTTTATTTTTCACACAAAATTTAATACAGATTCTTTGATCCATTTTTTATAGCAAAAAATTGCCAAGCACACCAAAACACGTCTAACCTTTATATCTGTCAAAAACAAACTAAAATACAAAATGGCTGATAATGACAACATAAGTTGGGGACATGTGTACCAACATAACAAAAAAAAGCAATCGATAATCCAATGTACGTGGCCCACAAACTTTGAAAAGTCACCTTTTTTTTTAACGTACCTCGTACACAGAAAGAACCTTCTCAGGTTCTTGCAAAAGATTAAACATTCTCAGTTGCAACTGAGCACGTAACCCTGAGGGAACAAAGAAATTTAGAATATCAGAATGGTAGGCATCAAATAAAGGATGTTGTGACATGGCTAAACTAGTCCATTCACTAAGCGGACCCTGAGCGAAAGGGTAAATGACTTCAAGCAATTGTGCCTCTGGCACTACTTTACTCTGATAGAGTCTGACAATCACTTTTAAAAACTTTATAAAAATTTAGGAACATTAAGACCATCAGTAGCAGGGAAGTTACACAGCATGTTTTCAAGTGGGTGAGTGATTTTGCCAAAAACAGATGTATACATGTGTGATGGTAAAGATAACATGTGCACTGGTGTACTGAAAACAGTGATCAGATGGAATGAGTATGAGGTTTGGACCAGTGTTGTGGTATGAATGGCAGTGGATGGAATAGTTGTTGAGGGAACTGTGAAAATGGGTGGGTTGCCAACTAGGTTAACAGCACTAGGTTGGGTGATGGCTGGAACATGGTGGGATGGTGGACTAACATTAACACTAGCAAACTGGTAGGTGAACGACTGAGGTGATGGAGGTGGTGGGAACATCCTCATTTCTGTGATTAATAATATTGATGGAGAGTGACTCCAAATTAGAAACCGCCTCAAATACGGACTGGGTCGGAACAACAATGCTCTCAAGTGACAAACTGAGAATCTGACAATTGCTCACCAAATTTGGTCAAAAGAAACTGAGCACGTCGTTTTAGATGTACCAAACTCTTATTTAACCGGGGGTATAAGTAAGATGTATCATCTTCACTAAGATTATCAAAAAACTCTTGCAAAGAAATTATCTTAGTAGTGCAGGTACAATACTCTGCATGAATATCTATAACTGAAAACTTGTCCAAAGAAATAGGGACATTGGAATTCAAAGCAGCACCTAACGCGCTTGTAAACGATGCTGATGTGTTTTCAGGTGCTTGTACACATCTGATGGTGCACTCATATTGACAGTCACCCTTCAAAAGGAGTTCTGGCACAATCAATACAAAAAACCCTCATACCAGAATACTACAAAATTACACAAAAAACTCTCTTAACCAAACTTAAATGTAAAAGCACAGAGCTCTCACCAACACCATTTGCGCATGCCCAAGTCTCAAAGGGACACATGCAACAAGCATGCACGAGTAAAAAAAAAAAAAAAAACTACTATCTACAAACAGAAACCAGTTACTATTGCTACCACATGTTATGTAGCTCCTTCATATCACAAACTTGAGCACCCATGGGTACTCTCGCTACAACACAAGGATGGCACATAAATGGAAGGTGGGATCTAGATTTCTGTGTTGTCTATAGTTTACTACAAGTAGAAATTACAAAAAAAATGGCATAAAAGAGAAATTATTAAGTACACTCGTGGTGTAGCTGAAGTTTTATCAAACACAACTTAGTGGTCATAACATTATATATTATGCATAGGTGATAGTTGAAGAAATAAGAAAGGCTTATTGCTTTAAAACAACTGTTATATTAAACT
Source organism: Clitarchus hookeri (assembly GCA_002778355.1). Taxonomy (NCBI): domain Eukaryota; kingdom Metazoa; phylum Arthropoda; class Insecta; order Phasmatodea; family Phasmatidae; genus Clitarchus; species Clitarchus hookeri. The sequence goes on from NQII01003222.1 coordinate 171,224, forward strand.
AGTTTGCCACAAAAACATATACATATAAGCATGAGTATAAATAAATAATTAAAACTTTATTTTTCTCTTATTCAGAGAAGAATATTAACAATTTTCCTTTTTTTTTATTACAGTGAAGAGCCAAAAAAACTGGTATAGGCATACGTATGCAAATAACAGAGGTATGAAACCAATCAGAGTAACGCAATGCGGTCGGCAGATAGATCGGTTACTACTGCTACAATGGCAGGTTATCAAGATTTAAGTGAGTTTGAACGTGGTGTTATAGTCGGCGCATAACAGATGGGACATAGCATCTCAGAGGTAGCGATAACATTTAAATACTAGCGTAAGACCATTTCACGAGTGTACCGTGAATATCAGGAATCCGGAAACGTGACAGACATGCAACCCTTTCTCAAATTGGCGCAGATTGGATTTGTGGAATGACTTGCAGGATTCATGGTGTGAATTGCCTCCTGCATACCTTCAGACATTAGTCGAGTCCATGCCCAGTCGTCTTGCGGAAATTCTGCGTGCTCGGAGGGCCCTCCACGACATTAGGCACGTGTACCAGTTTTTTTTTGTTCTTGAGTGGTTATTAGAGTATTATTTGTGAACAAGCTGTAAACTCCTTTTTTTTTCTTTTAATTTATTGTATTATATGGCAATGACTATATCGTCAACCTCCGATCATTTCATTTGAAATATAACAATACTGCATCTTTTCCTTTAGCTCATTAATTTGTTTATTTTAATTAAGTACAAACAAAAATAATAAATTTGTAGTTCAACAGTCCAAACAATGACATTTAGTAATTAAACAACCGACGTCGCATCAGAAGACAGAAAGTCCTGAGCACGTCCAATCACATCCAGCAGGCAAAAATAATTTAGAGGTTACTTGTTGGCCGAACTTGAATTTCATACATTACTGCAGTGCCTGCCGAAAGAAGTGGAATCATGGTCAAAACGACCATGCCATGATTTGGTGTGCAGCCCACATCACAAGAAGGATGCATAGGGTTGGCCACAAGGTTAAGCCATATCAGGTATACTAGGAACCGCTGTATAAAAAATAAAAATAATGCTTAGAAAAGGATTTTAACAAAAAATAATATGATCATGTCGCAAAAGGCACTATCTGCAAACAAACTTACCCAAAATGCCGGATAAAATCACTATTTCATGTCAAGGATGACGAACGATTCCACAAGTAAATAATGCAGGCTAACTACATGCTGTATGGCAATAAAGTGAAGTAGAAGGAAGTAACCTGAGCGGAAACCTATACACTGAGGCGACAAAAGTCATGGGATATCTCCTAATATCGTGTCAGACCACCTTTTGATGGCGAAGTGCAGCAACTCGACGTGGCATGGACTCAACAAGTCGTTGGAAGTTCCCGGCAGAAATATTGATCCATGCTGCCTCTATAGTCGTCCATAATTGCGAAAGTGTTGCCGGTGCAGGAGTTTATGCACTACCTGACTTCTCGATTATGTCCCATAAATGTTCGATGGGATTCATGTCGGGCGATCTTGGTGGCCAAATCATTAGCTGGAATTGTCCAGAATGTTCTTCAAACAAATTGCGAACAGTTGTGGCCCGGTGACAAGTCACATTATCATCCATAAAAATTCCATCATTGTTTGGGTACATGAAGTCCATGAATGGCTGCAAGTGGTCTCCAAGTAGCTGAACATAACCCTTTCCAGTCAATGATCGGTTCAGTTGGACCAGAGGACCCAGTCCGTTCCATGTAAAAACAGCCCACACCATTATGGAGCTACCACCAGCTTGCACAGCTCTTTGTTGACAACTTGGGTCCATGGATTCATAGGGTCTGCGCCACACTCAAACCCTGCCATCAGCTTTTACCATCTGAAATCAGGACTCATCTGACCAAGTCACGGTTTTCCAGTCGTCTAGGGTCCAACCAATATGGTCACGAGCCCAGGAGAGGCACTGCAGGCGATGTCGTGCTGTTAGTAAAGGCACTCGAGTTGGTCTTCTGCTGGCATAAGCCAGTATAGCCAAAGTTCGCTGCACTTTCCTAACGGACACGTCCGTCATACGTCCCACATTGATTCCTGCGGTTATTTCACGCAGTGTTGCTTGTCTGTTAACACTGACCATTCTGCGCACACGTTGTTGGTCTCGGTCATTAAGTGCAGGCGGTCGGCCACTGTGTTGTCCATGGTGGAAGGTTATGCCTTAAATTAGGTACTCTCGGCACACTCTTGGCACTGTGGATCTCGGAATGTTAAATTCCCTAACCATTTCCGAAATGGAATGTCCCATGCGTCTAACTCCAACTACCATTCCGCGTTCAAAGTCTGTTAATTCCCATCGTGCGGCCATAATCACGTCACAAATCTTTTCATATGAATCACTTGACAACAAATGATAGCCCAACCAGTGCACTGCCCCTTTATACATTTTGTAGCGATACTACTGCCATCTGTATATTTGCATGTTGCTATCCCATGACTTTTGTCACCTCAGTGTATATACTAAGGTATATTCTGGACTTCAATGTCTCATGCTACTAATCGATACATAATTCGAAAGTCAAGAGAGACATATAAGAATTCACAAATGACATTTTTCATTTTAATAATTGGAAACTAAGAATTTACACAATATTATGTACGTAAATAATAAATAAACATTAAGAAAATTATTTTTTATACAAAAGCATAAAAAAAATTAAACATAAATATTTAAACATTACACAATTTCAGATGATGAAGTTTGTTTAACAACTTAAGAGAATAAACAAAAATATTAAGAATAATTAGAGCACATAGCAATAGAAAAAAATTATTTCATGGAATACCAAATAAACAAATAAAAATTAATAGGATTATATAGACAAGAAACAAGTGCCAACACAACTGGCACAATATGATACACGTTTAACTTCATTATTATTAATATAGCAGTTCTTAAGTATGCATTCAGTTTTTCTAGAAAATGTAATGCACTGAATTTTTTCATAATTAAGGCCCATAGAATTTTCAACACATAATTTATGTACCGCGTTAATATCTTGTTGCAGTTTCCATTGATCATGTATATTGTAAATACTTTTATATAATTTAAGATCAACACAAAGCAGAATATTTAAATTAGATATAGCTAAAAAGTTATATCATTGAGAAATACATCAAAAAGTAATGGGGATAAGGTGCCATTTTGAAGAGCACGAGAATGAATAGGATAACTATTTGTAATTGTATTCACAATTTCTACCTTTAAATTACTTTTGTTAAGATAACTAACAAACCAGTTAAGATAATTTGGATCTAGACCATAAGTTGACAATTTTGTGTAATGAAAGTGTGCTGACAAGTAACAATATCTTTGGTAAAATCAAAATAAATAACATCAGTTTGCTTTCTAGTTGTCACATCTAGATTTTACTAATAAAGTTACATAAATTTGCTGTAGTGGATCAACCAGAAACAAAGCCATGTTGTGCAGTGAAGTCTATAATTAGTAGTTTATTGCTTATTCCCTTTTTTATGAATTGGTATAACTACTGATGTTTTCCAGATATCTGGGAATGTACAATTTTGTAATCTAAAGTTAAAAATATGTGTAAGTATAGGAGTGAATATATTTGAAAATGTTTAATGACAGAATTAGGGATTTTATCTAATCTCATGAATTTACTTGATTTAGGTCTATATATGTCCCAAAGAACAAGAAGACTACTTTAAAATGCTACTAATGTTAAATTATTAGGAACATTAGAAAATTTGTTAACTAGATTTAACAAATGCTTTGGAAAAGTATTTGCTGAAATGATCAGTAACTTCTTCACCGTTTATTTGCAGAGTGATGTTTCTGTTGTACCCATTCACTATTATTTAACGTAATTCCAAAATGTTTTCTTATCTGCCTTAATTTTGTTGTTGATATTGGTTAACCAATTTTTCCTAAAGTAATTTTTTCTATTCTTAACCAGTTTCTGTTGAGCAGAATATTGATTATACAAGGCATTGGTTTCATATTTTTTACATGTTTCATGTAAACAATCTTTCTTTTTCATAAGTCAGATGATAACTTTATAAAACCAAACAGGATATATACTTACTTTTTGGAAATAAAATGAGACAAATTGATTAATATAATTTTGTACTTCAGTAGTTAAATAATGTACCATTATGTTGACGTCATTGCTTCCATACATTGGATTCCATTCAACTGAATTAAGTGGTAGGTACAAAGATAAATAATCTTCTTTTGCATAGTTGCAATATGTATACTTATGAAATATATCATTACAAATCATATACTTAAAATTAAATTGACATAATAATGCAGGATGGAAACTATCCTCACTAACCAGCGGATCGTCCCACTAGACTAATTCATTAAATTCTTTGTTAGTAAAAAATTTATCTAATAAACTTGTATATGTTGTTATAAAATTAAATTGTTTTAAATTTAAGGAATTTATTGATGTAAGCAATATTTGGGCTTTTATTTTATTATAATATATGAAATATCTTGTGTGTGTTTAAACAAACAATTACTTCCTGGAACATTAAAATCACCAACAAGAATTATTTGATTCAAATAAAAAATAAATTTTGATTCTGAAAATTTCATATAATTTTCAAAAGCAACCACTATAATATAAAGAGGTAAAAAGATTTTCAATTAAAATTATATAACTAGGGGCTATAAAAAATTCTGTCCAAAATGTTTTTTAAAATGAGATCATTTCTATGTATTATACAAGGAAATAGGTATGTTCTTATCTATAGCTAAAAGGACTCCACATCCCCTAGTTATTAGGGATGCATCCAAATAACAATCATTTCGATAAACTGCATAATTAGGAGGAAAGTAATGGGAGTTTAAATAATTGCAATGTCAACCAAGTTTCAGAAAGACAACTAAACGGATAATTATTTGCATTTAGATATGTCACAGAAGTAAAAGTTTTTGTTCTTAGCCATTGGACATTTTGATAATAGACTAGATGTTTGGTACAGCTGGTTGTCATCACTTACATGATGCCACAGCCCCTCCGCCAGCCTCAGGAGACTATTCAGAGGTGGGTGCAAACGGACAACTGGGATTCTTTCGGTTGGAAATCCTGGGAACTTGTTGAAGTATCCGATTGGATAGACTGGTGTAAAAAAATTTGGTCAGGTTTCAGTTTTCTGTGAAAGGGACAAACAAGACATCCTGTAGGCCAGAAAATGGTGTCAATGCGCTCAAAGTCTTGTTCGGCAACTGACACATAGAAAGCAGAATACGAGTCGTACTTCGTATGTAGTTTCAGTTCGTTATTAATATATTTTGTTATATACTTTTCATTTATTTCAGGGGGCAAAGCGAGATATGAACAGTGCCTTAGTTCTTTTAAAAGGTTTTGAAATTGCTTTTAAACTATCACTGTTACGTACACCGAGCTGCGCTTGTTAGTGAAACGGCTCATATTCAGTACTTTCTTTTGTTTTACGTCGGTAACGTATCTCCGTGAAATCATTGTGTAGCATCATCAGCTGTTCTTGCTGGCCTAGTTGTGGATTGCTGTGAGCTCCAGCTGTTCACTTCCACCGCAGAGGGGGAAACGCAGAGCTGCCTCGGAATTTGCTGGCTGGACGTTGTCATTGTTTTGTGTAGGGACAGTGACTTGCCTGTGTTCGTGTTCTGGCTTCTAGCCTCCTGGTTGTAAGTTATCTTATTTACTGGATTATCTACAGTTCAACGTTTATTTTCACAACGAATACAGCAAGTAGAAGCAGCAAAAACTTTGATGCTCTTGACCATGGCAATTCCGCTACCTGATTTACTAAAAAATATATTTTGCTGGTGATAACCAAGACGAATTCTTCCATCTTTGTGTTAGCTATCTGCGAATGAGAAATACACATCTGCAAATCACTTAGAAACACATTTTTAGATAATGAATTGTCTTGAGTTATTATCAGGAGAGATCAATCCGTACACGATTATTACAGTGATTTGAACATGTTAGACACATAATGACTCTTGCAGTTTTCACACGTAAAGTTTTTATCACCAATGAATGCACATTTATCATGTATATGAGTACCACAATCACCCACACAAGAAATACATTTTTGATGGCAGTAAAATGGTTCACCACAGACAGAATATATGTCTGCATTACGGGGCATGAACAAATCACCTTTATCTAAACGAAATTAATGTTAGGCACACTGCTAACATCGGGAACAAACTTCAAGACAGGAGCTCAAAAATTCCACGACTGCACGCGACAAGAGCTTAGCTCCAAAAAACCGACAACTTACACTAGTAGTAGTAGTGGTGGTAGCAGTAATAGTGGTGGTAGTAGCAGTAGTAGAGGTGGTAGTAGCAGTAGTAGAGGNGAGTAAAATGGTTCACCACAGACAGAATATATGTCTGCATTACGGGGCATGAACAAATCACCTTTATCTAAACGAAATTAATGTTAGGCACACTGCTAACATCGGGAACAAACTTCAAGACAGGAGCTCAAAAATTCCACGACTGCATGCGACAAGAGCTTAGCTCCAAAAAACCGACAGCTTATACTAGTAGTAGTAGTGGTGGTAGCAGTAATAGTGGTGGTAGTAGCAGTAGTAGAGGTGGTAGTAGCAGTAGTAGAGGTGGTAGTAGCAGCAGCAGCTGTAGTGGTGGTAATGATAGTAGTGGTAGAAGAAGTTGTAGTAGTTAGTAGTGGTAGTAGCAGTAGTAATGGTAGTAGTATTGGCAGTAGCAGTAGTAGTAGTAGTAGTAGCAGCAGTAGTAGTAGTGGGGGTAGTAGTGGCAGTAGTGGTAAGTTTTTTNATAGTGGTAGTAGTATTGGCAGTAGTAGTGGTAGTAGTATTGGCAGTAGCAGTAGTAGTAGTAGTAGCAGTAGTAGTAGTGGGGGTAGTAGTGGCAGTAGTGGTAGTTTTTTTTTGTTTAAGAGGGATATCTTCAAAAGACACCATGGAAAAATGAAGAAAGATGGACGGTAGTGTGGGGCTTTTACCCACTAAAAACCTCCCCTCNGTAATGGTAGTAGTATTGGCAGTAGCAGTAGTAGTAGTAGTAGTAGCAGCAGTAGTAGTAGTGGGGGTAGTAGTGGCAGTAGTGGTAAGTTTTTTTTTGTTTAAGAGGGATATCTTCAAAAGACACCATGGAAAAATGAAGAAAGATGGACGGTAGTGTGGGGNAGTTTTTTTTTGTTTAAGAGGGATATCTTCAAAAGACACCATGGAAAAATGAAGAAAGATGGACGGTAGTGTGGGGCTTTTACCCACTAAAAACCTCCCCTCTCTCCCCATATGGTGTAGAGGGATCAGACCGGAACCGTTTGGCAGCATTACATCAGTATGAATATGTTCAGCCTGAGTGATCCGCCACGTGCACGTATCTTGATCGCTTCTTTTCTCCTTGAGTATCCTTTCGGTGAAAGTGCGTACTATTCTCCGGTTTTTCTAGTTTTTGAGCATTAATGTCACCAGGATATCAGCACTGAAAGTCTCTCCGAGCTGTGCTTCTGCTTGACTTTGTTCTAGAATCCATCTGTGGCAGGTGAACACAGTGTGCTCAACGTCGTTGACTTCTATACAGTAAGTGCATCGGTCTGTTGATAGTTTACCCATTTGATCAAGGTATTGGTTGAAACAACCATGGCCGGTTAACACCCGAGTCACAGAGCAGTTTACTACTCCGTGTTTTCTATTTACCCAGCATTCTAAATTGGTTATCAATTTTTTGGTCCACTTCCCTCTGTTTCCATGGTTCCAGGTGATCTGCCATTGGTTCATGGTATGGTTTCTTTCTTGCTCAATGGTTTCGTTTTTATTGGCCTCCGCCGCTTTCTTAAAGATCCAGCTTCGCTCTTGCGCTAACAGTTTTATCAGGATCAATCAGGCTATAACTAATGCTGCTGGTTCCGAGGTCGTTCTATAAGCGCCTATCACTCTCATTGCGCAGTTTCTCTGCACTGCGCCTGGCAGTTTGCGTTTGTACTCTCGTTCAAGTGCGTAAGACCATATCTCAGCACCATACAACATTATCGAGTAGGCCACATTAGTCAAGAGTTTTTAGTTTTCTGGTGTAAGTTCACGTATGTTCGCCATTAGTCGACTAAGTCCGGACACCAATTTTCTTGCCTTCGTTGCTGTCAGCTGTATATGCTCATGATATGATAACTTCTGATCGAGGGTCACTCCCAAATACCTGGTTGCTTTCTTGGTTTCGATCGCGGTGTAGCCGGCGTACATAAGGTGGGGTATTTCGACTCGTTTCTTGGTTAAAAAGACTCCTTTGTTCTTGTGTTCTGCTAATTTTAAGCCATGCTCAGTTAACCAAGTCTTCAGATANTCTTGGTTAAAAAGACTCCTTTGTTCTTGTGTTCTGCTAATTTTAAGCCATGCTCAGTTAACCAAGTCTTCAGATATCTGATGGTTAAGTTGATTTTATATTGAACTTCTTCTATTGTTCTAACTAATAGAACTCCGGATATATCATCAGCGTATCCTACAAAAATATTCCTCAGGCATGCCCACTTCAAATATGTAATCGTAGCTCACGTTCCAGCAATTGGGGCCAAAAACAGATCCTTGAGCTGCTCCTCTCATCACTGTATTTTCTGCTATCACTGACTCCCCAACTCGGGAAGAAGCAGAAGAAAGGGAATTACACATGCATGTGATACGTCTATGCCAAGGAAAAAACCCCACACAAAAAAAAAACCTGTCTACTGGTGGATTTCACACATTGCATCCCTCAGAGCTAAATGTCTTACGCAAAGAATAGCACAGAAAGTGCATAAGAACAGGAACGATTTCGAAACAGCAAGTGCCGTTTATAAGGATGCCAAGAGACAGTTAAAACATGCCATTAAAAAGAGTAAATCCCAAAAATGGACAGAGCTATGTGAGGAAGTAAATAACGACCCGTGGGGCCTTGGCTACCAAATAGTAACACGTAAGTTTGGCGGACAACTCCCCAGTGGAGCAAAATACAAAGTGACAATGAAAAATATTGTGGACACATTATTCCCTGACGACACACCGAGAAAACGTACAACGCATGGGCAAACTATAAAGGAGCCCCCCTTATTCACAAGCCTTGAGATTAAAACAGCAGTATGCTCAATGAAAAATGGTAAAGCTCCAGGACCAGACGGGATCCCGATAGAGGCAATGAAGCTTGCAGCACAAACATGCACACAAGAATTTGCGGACATATATAATACCTGCCNGGGATCCCGATAGAGGCAATGAAGCTTGCAGCACAAACATGCACACAAGAATTTGCGGACATATATAATACCTGCCTCAAAGCTGGCATTTTTTGTAAAAGATGGAAAAGACAAAGGCTCGTTCTGATACGTAAATCAAATAAACTGGATGATGCGCCATCGTCCTTCCGGACTCTGTGTATGCTAGACTTTGCCGAAAAAATATACGAGAAGCTTCTTAAGGTCAGAATCCTAGCAGACATTGAAGAACATGGAGACATATCAAACAAACAANAAAAATATACGAGAAGCTTCTTAAGGTCAGAATCCTAGCAGACATTGAAGAACATGGAGACATATCAAACAAACAACACGGGTTCAGAAGGGGACGCTCTACTATTAGTGCTATAAATGAGGTGGTAGCGGCGGCTCTTGAAACTGAAGTGGGAAACCACAGATCGAGAAAGAGGTGCATCCTAGCCACGTTTGATGTTAAAAACGCCTTCAACTCGCTAAGATGGAATTATATAATGAAAGCATTGAGTAAGTTTAATGTATCAGACTATCTAACAAAGGTATGCNCAACTCGCTAAGATGGAATTATATAATGAAAGCATTGAGTAAGTTTAATGTATCAGACTATCTAACAAAGGTATGCAAAGATTATCTAGACGAAAGAGTGCTTATGTTCACCACACTAGATAGTCCCGCAGTAATAGTGGTGGTAGTAGCAGTAGTAGTGGGAGTAGTGGTAGTGGTAGCAGTAGTAGTGGTAGTAGTAATAGTGGTAGTAGTATCTGCAGTAGCATTTGTAGTTGTGGTAGTAGTAATAATAATAATAATGATGATGATGATGATAATAATAACACTGAGATGAACATTGATCCTCCCCACATAGGCCATTTATTTAAACATCTTCTGCTCTTCCAGGGTGTTCTTGATCATCCTTTACAGATGTAATTACCATGGCANTAGGCCATTTATTTAAACATCTTCTGCTCTTCCAGGGTGTTCTTGATCATCCTTTACAGATGTAATTACCATGGCGTGTGAGCGATAAACCCCCATTACTTCAAGACGAAATAGGTGCGTGTTTACTGAATTACCTGGGGCTCTAAACATACATAAAATGTGGTATTCACTGTGGTTGCGGCACTCTATTACTAACCAACTCACCAGCTACCTCACGCTACTAAAAGCCTCCCAAATAAAACTTTAAAAAACCCTGTGTAACAGTAGATTCCTCAAAGCGTATTGTATTATCGTGCTCGTCATGCAAATAATCTTTTNAACTATAAAGGAGCCCCCCTTATTCACAAGCCTTGAGATTAAAACAGCAGTATGCTCAATGAAAAATGGTAAAGCCCCAGGACCAGACGGGATCACGATAGAGGCAATGAAGCTTGCGGCACAAACATGCACACAAGAATTTGCGGGCATGTATATTACCTGCCTCAAAGCTGGCATTTTCTGCAAAAGATGGAAAATACAAAGGCTTGTTCTAATTCGTAAACCGAATAAACTGGACGATGCGCCATCGTCCTTCTGGCCTCTGTGTATGCTAGACTTTGCCAGAAAAATATACGAGAAGCTTCTTAAGGTCAGAATCCTAGCAGACATTGAAGAACATGGAGACATATCAAACAAACAACACGGGTTCAGAAGGGGACGCTCTACTATTAGTGCTATAAATGAGGTGGTAGCGGCGGCTCTTGAAACTGAAGTGGGAAACCACAGATCGAGAAAGAGGTGCATCCTAGCCACGTTTGATGTTAAAAACGCCTTCAACTCGCTAAGATGGAATTATATAATGAAAGCATTGAGTAAGTTTAATGTATCAGACTATCTAACAAAGGTATGCAAAGATTATCTAGACGAAAGAGTGCTTATGTTCACCACACTAGATAGTCCCGCAGTAATAGTGGTGGTAGTAGCAGTAGTAGTGGGAGTAGTGGTAGTGGTAGCAGTAGTAGTGGTAGTAGTAATAGTGGTAGTAGTATCTGCAGTAGCATTTGTAGTTGTGGTAGTAGTAATAATAATAATAATGATGATGATGATGATAATAATAACACTGAGATGAACATTGATCCTCCCCACATAGGCCATTTATTTAAACATCTTCTGCTCTTCCAGGGTGTTCTTGATCATCCTTTACAGATGTAATTACCATGGCATGTGAGCGATAAACCCCCATTACTTCAAGACGAAATAGGTGCGTGTTTACTGAATTACCTGGGGCTCTAAACATACATAAAATGTGGTATTCACTGTGGTTGCGGCACTCTATTCCTAACCAACTCACCAGCTACCTCACGCTACTAAAAGCCTCCCAAATAAAGCTTTAAAAAACCCTGTGTAACAGTAGATTCCTCAAAGCGTATTGTATTATCGTGCTCGTCATGCAAATAATCTTTTTTTTACTAACAAACTTTATTACACTGTAGTCAGCAGCATTCTGTAGGCTCATAAGGCTGTAAAATTAAACTTGCTACTATTTCCCCTCTGGTAGGATGTGTCAATTTATAGCAGTTTCCTTTTGTGGTGTTAGATACTATATAGGGTCCTACGACTAATGTGAACAATTTCTTTGTCAGATGGTCCCAATGCTTGCTAATATGCACTGTTCGTGCTAACTGATTGTTCTGGCTGAAAACTCTGCAACTTAGATAGCTTCTTATCCTTGCGTCTTCTTTCAGCTGCAATGATTAGATGGGTCTTCACTATTCGCTCAATCTCTTCACGTAATAATTCTGTAGGCGTGTCTTTTTCTTCTGTAGTTGCGGGCGGTAAAGGTAACTTAGAGAGATCAAATAACACAGATTGCTGACCAGTCAACACTTCCAGCTTACTGTTGTTAAGGTGAGTATACGTTCGTAGCATACTTCCCATTCCAACCAACAGGTGGAATGAAAGACTTCATATCTGTTTTCTTCCAAACCCTGCATTGCAATGAGGGTATAAATACATTTGCTTGCGGATCAAACTGCTTATGATAATCTAATATTTCTTCCTCAAGATCTTCCAGTAAAATTTCCCTGCCCGTTTTGTCCACTAACATTGTGCTCACAACTACCTCCATTAACTCTGAAGGATNAATTCTGTAGGCGTGTCTTTTTCTTCTGTAGTTGCGGGCGGTAAAGGTAACTTAGAGAGATCAAATAACACAGATCGCTGACCAGTCAACACTTCCAGCTTACTGTTGTTAAGGTGAGTATACGTTCGTAGCATACTTCCCATTCCAACCAACAGGTGGAATGAAAGACTTCATATCTGTTTTCTTCCAAACCCTGCATTGCAATGAGGGTATAAATACATTTGCTTGCAGATCAAACTGCTTATGATAATCTAATATTTCTTCCTCAAGCTCTTCCAGTAAAATTTCCCTGCCCGTTTTGTCCACTAACATTGTGCTCACAACTACCTCCATTAACTCTGAAGGATCATGTACAACTTCTTGAACTTCAGCTGGCATGTTCTTGGACCACATGGTTGTGCTCTATGGTACACAGGTCAGCAATTGGGTCATCTCTTTACTGACCCTTAGTAGTTTAACTTCCAGTTACCTTGATTACCCAAAGTTACTTCCCCTTAGTTTGTCCAACTATTTTCGGATAATGAAGGCACGAATACTAGCACTCTTATGTCCAAAGGTTCCTGATTAGAAAAAAAACCTTGTCTACTGGAATCTCATAAATTACTGCCTTTATTAAATTGTACCGGCTGATGCTGGCTTTGGTTGTCCCCTTGAGCTGGTTTGCTAGGACCTTGCCTCTGAGTACAATTATACCTTTGTAGTGATTGCCATTTTCCCCTGCGTTACAACGGTGACTTGGCCCTGATGAAGCTGACTGTGACGGTGGCGGGGAATATGTTTGTCAGCCTTCTCTGTGTCCGCTATCGCCGCTCGATCTGTAACCGTCCTGACTNGTGACGGTGGCGGGGAATATGTTTGTCAGCCTTCTCTGTGTCCGCTATCGCCGCTCGATCTGTAACCGTCCTGACTGCTGTCAGTTTCCCTAGTATCACTGTATTCTTTTCCTGTATTTTACCTCCTACTTGACTAGTATTTGCAGCCTCGGTACAAGCATTGGCCATCCCTTTGGTATTCCTGACTTGGAATTCTGTATGACTGAAAATATTNTATTTGCAGCCTCGGTACAAGCATTGGCCATCCCTTTGGTATTCCTGACTTGGAATTCTGTATGACTGAAAATATTGCAGGTTGTAAGTGTTAATGTGTTAATTTTAGGATCTTAATTCAGCCCGGGCTCTGTGCTGGTTGCCCGAGTACAAAGGTGGATTTCGCTCAGGTGGGTTTGGTCTTTCCCCTTCTCTGTTAGACTGCATCCTTTACAAGAGATTTATTTGTTAAACTGCTAGCAAACCTTCCCAGAAGGAAACTAGGTCGCTGTCCAGTGAGTTTGATAGCGGTATGGGAGCTGGCATAGCACCATTGCTATTGGTGGGTCATGTATCTCAGACAAGTGTGCCTCCAGGCTCTTCTGTTTGCCTGGGAAACATCTCTCCGCATGTACCCGAGTCCTTAGGTTCCCCTGGATTTTGTTGTTGCAAAAGTGCTCCATGAATTTCTGTCAGAATTCTGAGTAGGTCGCTACCATGGGTCTCACCACTTCCCACCAATAATATGCTGTCAAGCGTAGGGCTAGGTTTAGACAATGGAACATGTCACTGTCCAGCAAACCAAATACGTTAGAATTTTCTTCAAATTTAAGCAAGAAATTAATGGTGTTTTCTCCCACCTTGGCTTTAAAATGGGGTAACTGTTCCGCCCACAGTTTTGAAGGGTGTTGTAGCAGTGTATTTATAGGTACTGCATGAGGTTGGTGGTTATGTTGTGTCTAGGCCACAAGCGGCTTGGTGTGGCGAATTTAGTTGTGAAGCTGTAGTGTCCCCATAATTTTTTTCTCTACCCCTTGCAGTGTTANAGCGGCTTGGTGTGGCGAATTTAGTTGTGAAGCTGTAGTGTCCCCATAATTTTTTTCTCTACCCCTTGCAGTGTTTGTGGAAATTTGTAAGTTCCGCACGCTAGCTAGCTTTTCGACCTTCTCCTGAACCTCAGATATACGGTCGTTTACTAGGGATTGTTTCTTCTAGACCTGCCCTAACCTATGTTCTAGATGGTTGCTGAATGAATCCAGTTTGCTGCTAACCAGGACATTTATATGTCCAGAGTTTACATTTGTGACAGGTCTATTTTCTAGCACACTAATGCACTGTTCCACTACACTAACTTGAACAACATGCTGCTCCTTAACTTGTTCNAGCGGCTTGGTGTGGCGAATTTAGTTGTGAAGCTGTAGTGTCCCCATAATTTTTTTCTCTACCCCTTGCAGTGTTAGTGGAAATTTGTAAGTTCCGCACGCTAGCTAGCTTTTCGACCTTCTCCTGAACCTCAGATATACGGTCGTTTACTAGGGATTGTTTCTTCTAGACCTGCCCTAACCTATGTTCTAGATGGTTGCTGAACGAATCCAGTTTGCTGCTAACCAGGACATTTATATGTCCAGAGTTTACATTTGTGGCAGGTCTATTTTCTAGCACACTAATGCACTGTTCCACTACACTAACTTGAACAACATGCTGCTCCTTAACTTGTTCNCAGGTCTATTTTCTAGCACACTAATGCACTGTTCCACTACACTAACTTGAACAACATGCTGCTCCTTAACTTGTTCAAGGTCTTCACCGGCAGCTGCCATTTCTCTTCTCATGCTGTTTACCTTGGTTTGTACCCCGAGATATTTTGAGGTCCACATTTTCAGCTAGTTGTGTTATTTGTTGCTGAATACTACAACTATGCTCTTGTAAGTCCCTTAATTTGTTCAGTTGCATGTTCCTCCAACTATTCCCTGGTTTTATTAGCCTATTCAGCTGCATGTTCCTCTAATTGTTCCCTGGTTTTTCTGGCCTGTTCCTTCAACTGTGTCCTCATCATTAGAGCAAGCCGCTGTACAGGTTGTGATGTCTTGGTTCATTATAGGTGTACTGACAGATAAGATTTGCACTGGCTTGGTAGTGGTGTCCCCTATTTCAGGTAGTTGTTATTCTGTGTGTACATTGTCTGACGTACCTATCTACCTACCTCTGTTAAATTTGTTACCTGTGTAATTTCTTCCATCTCTGTTACGTATTCCAAAATTCTGTAATTAATTGGAGGGGTGTTTTTGAAATTGTACTGTGTCCGTTACTGCCTCCTCATCAAACAGTTTACTCAAGTGTTTGTGTATAGTGAGTTGCTCTACTCTGGGTCCCAGGTTGGGCGCCAAATTATGCCGTGTGNCAGTTTACTCAAGTGTTTGTGTATAGTGAGTTGCTCTACTCTGGGTCCCAGGTTGGGCGCCAAATTATGCCGTGTGCAGTATATGTAGTGTATAATTTTGTAAAGCGTGTAGAGAATACCATATGTATATAGTATGAAGGATTGGGTTGGGTTCAACCAGTTTACTTTTCAATACCTAACATTGAGTTCTGACCTCCAGTTTGTACACGTCCGGCTACACGAGACAGAATAATTTTGCAGCAACATAAAACCATTCACATATGCCTTACCATATAAATGTGTCTCAGGAACACAAGCCTATGATGGTCTCAGATGACTGGAAACAACATACATGAGTACAGGGAAGAAAATAGAATTAATCTATTGCAAGCTACAGAAATCAAAATATCCATAGAGACTTGGGAAAATTATGTAAAGTTTAATTTCAATGAGAAAATTTGATTCTGACACCAGTATTAATAAGTAAATAATCTGTGCAAAAACCATTACAGTAGAACCCGCTTATAAGGTTCCCGTTTAAAAGGTTTTCCCGCCTATAATGCACGATTTTTCTAGTCNCAGTTTACTCAAGTGTTTGTGTATAGTGAGTTGCTCTACTCTGGGTCCCAGGTTGGGCGCCAAATTATGCCGTGTACAGTATATGTAGTGTATAATTTTGTAAAGCGTGTAGAGAATACCATATGTATATAATATGAAGGATTGGGTTGGGTTCAACCAGTTTACTTTTCAATACCTAACATTGAGTTCTGACCTCCAGTTTGTACACGTCCGGCTACACGAGACAGAATAATTTTGCAGCAACATAAAACCATTCACATATGCCTTACCATATAAATGTGTCTCAGGAACACAAGCCTATGATGGTCTCAGATGACTGGAAACAACATACATGAATACAGGGAAGAAAATAGAATTAATCTATTGCAAGCTACAGAAATCAAAATATCCATAGAGACTTGGGAAAATTATGTAAAGTTTAATTTCAATGAGAAAATTTGATTCTGACACCAGTATTAATAAGTAAATAATCTGTGCAAAAACCATTAATAAAATAAGTGTAATCTTTAAAATTGAGATTGGATTTGTATGGCCATTCAGTAACTTCAGCCTTTCTCGTGATGGCAACTCTTTTAAATTTCAGTTAAATTATTGTGTGTTAAGTTTCTTAAAACTTTGAAAAATGAAAACAATTAAAAATGTGTCTTCTCATCTCCAGCTAACATAAGAAACTGTGCAGGGCTCCGTAGTCAAATAATTAATGTCAAAATGGCATCCTACTTAATGCCGTGATATCTTCTGTAATATTCCCTAGTCAAGCTCTCAGGCTTGTGGTACACCATACAAAGTTCATTCAGTACCATAGTATCACAATGTGGTAGTTCAAACTTGAATTTAAATTAATCAACGCATAGGAAGCACGTTCATACTTTCTTCTTACATCAACTGACACACGTCTTTGCCCCCCCCCCAACCACAAACAGTCAGCTTAAGTATTTGTCGAAAAATTAATAAAAAATAAATAAATTTCATACCAGGCCAAAACCCATAGTGTCTGCGTCCTGCCTGGCAGAAACAAGATGGCTAAAATCCTCCTCAACTTCATACTTAAAACGTAACTCTAAACCTCGCACCTATCACGAGAGGGCTGCAACACATAATACACATCACATCATGTGTTACCATGACAACAAAAATAACACATTACTCTTAGCTATGACCTCCGTCCATAAACCTGTTTGTAATAATTCTGAAAGACTTCCAAAAATAAATAATTACCATCACATTAAAAACATTTAACAACAGTAATTAAAATTGTAGCGGTCACATGTAAACAAACAATAAACAAATAAATATTACGTGAGTCAAAACAATGGAAATTACTCTTATCAACAGCAGCAAATGAAAATATAACATTTTTAAGGTGTTACAATATACTTTAAATTTTTCAATTATTTTTTACCAAATTATTTAGTTAAACAAAATAATATTATTTTGAGTGTGTCATTATTTTTAGAGTTATAGATTCAAGAATCGACTGTAGTTTATTTTTATTGAAAGAAAAATATTTTGTAGGGTAGATTTAAACCAGCTCATTAAACATGAAATTTTACAATCAGGAATAATAAAACACAATTTCACAGTTTTAGTTGTGAAATCAATTACAACTCAAAGCTAAATAATGTCTGTTCTGAAAATTCTACATGACAGATAGGCTTATAAGAAACAAGTTGTTATACCTGACAGAGCCCAAGATCTCGTTGTCACCATACTCAACAAGGCTGAGTTCACCAGCATTGAAAATCAAGCAGACGTTGGGATTGTCAAAGTAGAAGCGTTCATTGCTGCCAGAGTTTGACCAGAGGATCTCGCTGAGCAAGTTGCGTTGAAGGTCTCCCAGCAAAAGTGTCTCAGGTGTCCGTGCCACCAAGTAGTTTTCGTGGCCCATTATGCGCACATCCTCTATCTCGTAGCCATACTGAGATTTAAGTATCACTCCTCGTGCTCCTGGTTTTATAGGCTTCACCAGCACCTGGCTGGGACCCACATATGTCATCTCAAATTTGCCATGCCATATTGAGCGCCTATAACAAACAACAAAACTATAGATAACCAGTTGCGCTTAACATTTTCTACTTTCTTTATTTATTTTTGAATTAGTACTTCTGTTTTAACATTCCTTACAATGGCAATGCTACGATCCCTGACAGTAATGTTGCCACTACCATGTTATTGCTATCAGCTACAGCAATCTTCATTAATGTCATCTTTTTTACAGTCTGTAGTCAAATTAATATTGGAAAATTTTTATCACCACTCTTTACTGTTCCACTGTTCAGTATACATTAACTTTAACATATGAAGGATACNATATTGGAAAATTTTTATCACCACTCTTTACTGTTCCACTGTTCAGTATACATTAACTTTAACATATGAAGGATACTGTCATACACATGAAACTGTACGGCTGTTTATACTACAGTGGTATAAATGCAATACTATGTCAAAGAATTATGTACACCCATCTATCATCACAAAAAAATTTTAAGTGGGTATATTAGATTTAATTATTAAGTTTGTATGAAATTTTTGATAAAATATTTTATTTTCACGCACAAATGCATAGCTCTGTTTCTCAAGTGAATTCTGTTGAGAGTCTGGAGAACTCTTACAACTATTCCCAACACACCAGGGATACATAAATGCATCTCAGAGTAAATGAAAAACTATACAGCAACTATTTAGTAACTATGCTAAAAATGAAAATAAATTTTTTTTTGCTCATGCTTCAAAGAATTGCAAGGTTCTTATGTATGCTTTATTATGGTTCTTAAATCGTTGAGTGCTATTGTTGAAATGGTGACCTATCTGAGTGTACTGTACAAGTTATATTTGCCCCGTGCCTATGTTTCCGTCAGTGCTATACGGGTCATATTTGCCCCGTATGGTATTTTTTATTTTTATTGCAATGTCAGTTGACAAATGATTACATTTTTGACTCTACTTTTAAAATACCTTTTTTTTTTTTCTCTTATTTACAGAGAGAGAACATGTTTTTGAGCGTTTATTATACAGTAATAGTAATTTTTAAAATGCATATAAAAACATTTACCTAAAATGTATGTATTTTAAACTATATTATTTTATTTTTGTTTGGCATATATTGTTTTTAGTTTGATGTCATTCAATAATGAGATTTTGTGGAAAATTAACATTTAGATATAGACAAAATATGAAGGGCATATTTCACATTTTTTATTGTAGGCAGAAATATTATGCTAAAACTTTTTTACCCAAGCAACTAAATGTAAATCTGAATATTTAAGCATATTGAAAATACTAAAAATATGTTTATCATTTCAATATTTTTTCAACAATTCCAATAATATAAACATGCAATAAAATTGTCTAATTATTTTTTAAACGGGTAAAAATGTTTGTTATAATGGAGGAGGCAAAACAACAATTGGCCTAATTGGTTCACAGAAATTGAAGAAGACCTAAGAGAATTAAAAATTACAGAAAAGTCATTACTTGATAGAACAGTACAGATAAAATTTAAAGACGAAGGGATAAGGTTCCAAGAAAAATCTAAAATAAGGTCGAAACCCATCATCTCAGATGAGGAGAGAAGAAGAAGATCTGAAAGAATGAAGAAGTACTGGGTGCAAAGGAAGGAGCAACCCTCAAAGAAATGACTGTTTCATCGTACCCCAAAGAGAGTGAAACGAATATAATATAATATAATTCCAGAACAATTTTCTTAATTTTTCCCCCATACACCTGGCCGATATATCATACCTTACAACCCCATTTCAATAAACTGACACATACCTTACCAAAAACATGTCACATTTACGTTTTGCCATGTCTTTTTACAAAAATCTATTGTTGAAATTAGGTAATCAAATAAATATACACTTCAGGTTTTAAAAGATTATAAACACTATAAGTATGTTTATTCCTTCAAAATATTTCAAACAGGCATAGCTATACATTGTGAAAATTAATTGGGAAACTTCCCGAACAATTGTGGAAAATTGAAAACTCGTACTGCTGTACTATAATTTTACGACACCTTACTATACCATTACAATATACAAACACAAATGTTTTCAAAATCATGTTCCCATTTACTATTTACCATGCCAAAAGCCATTTACTATGTTTTTGAAAAAACACTATTTTCATACAACATATTTATTTTTAATTTCTGTATTTTTTTACTTGATTGAAACCAACCTAATATATTTTTCACATATGGGTTGTAAATGTGTTCAAATTTCCATATTTATTTAAGGAACTTTACCAAATAATTTTACATTGTAAATACAGACTTTGTTAGGCTTGGTATTTTTTGTTGAAACATGCTAGACAAAGTGCAGGTTTGTTTTCAAAATCCTTGCACATAGTGTACACTTTTTTCACCTTATTGTTGGCTTCCCTGCTGCACATAACTCTCCTGAGTTTCTCATAATGGTCACAGCACTTCCTTCATTTCTTAGACACTCCTTCAGCCAAAGTGTGGATTGTCTTTGGAGTTCGAGGCCTTTCCAACTGTGTTTCTCCAGCGATAAGATGTTTTGCAAGCACCTCCTTAAATTGTAGGTAATGGATGTTACCTCCAGTAATAACTTTTTTAACCTTGAAGAGAAGTCAAGCATTTGTTGTTGCTGTGCCAAAGAGTAATTCAAATCTTACTTTTTTGTACCATTTTCAGGTTTTCCTAAGTACAGAGTAGAATGACGACATTTTATCGCTGAAATCAACCCCCTTTTTAGATGCATTGTAATCTAAAACACACTGTGGTTTTGTAACAACAACATTTTTTCCAACTTTTTCAGTGTTTACCAAAGATAAATCGTGATTTTCGACGCTTGTTAACATTATAACATTTTTCTGGTCTCTCTACTTGATAATTTTCACATCGTCCTTTTCTTTAGAGACAAGTGAACCAACTTCTGATTTTGACCATGAGACAGATTTCAAAAGCCCCTTCCTGTTTGGTATAACTGTTCAACAATATCTTGTCTTTTTGAATAGCAGATATTTAGCTGTCTCAATACTTGTATAAAAATTATCTGCATAGAGAGTTATTCCCTTTTCCGACAATGAACTGCGTGGTTCGTTTGTTAGCTTGTTTACTACAGGAAATGTGTGTAACTCACCCAGGGTTCCGTCTTCCTTTCCACAATAGATTTTTAAGTTATAAATATAACCCTCATCAGTGCAAAGCTTGTAATCTTTGAATTTTTTCAGCTCTTCAAACTGTCACATCANTAATCAAATAAATATACACTTCAGGTTTTAAAAGATTATAAACACTATAAGTATGTTTATTCCTTCAAAATATTTAAAACAGGCATAGCTATACATTGTGAAAATTAATTGGGAAACTTCCCGAACAATTGTGGAAAATTGAAACTCGTACTGCTGTACTATAATTTTACGACACCTTACTATACCATTACAATATACAAACACAAATGTTTTCAAAATCATGTTCCCATTTACTATTTACCATGCCAAAAGCCATTTACTATGTTTTTGAAAAAACACTATTTTCATACAACATATTTATTTTTAATTTCTGTATTTTTTTACTTGATTGAAACCAACCTAATATATTTTTCACATATGGGTTGTATATGTGTTCAAATTTCCATATTTATTTAAGGAACTTTACCAAATAATTTTACATTGTAAATACAGACTTTGTTAGGCTTGGTATTTTTTGTTGAAACATGCTAGACAAAGTGCAGGTTTGTTTTCAAAATCCTTGCACTAGTGTACACTTTTTCCACCTTATTGTTGGCTTCCCTGCTGCACGTAACTCTCCTGAGTTTCTCATAATGGTCACAGCACTTCCTTCATTTCTTAGACACTCCT
Organism: Clitarchus hookeri; assembly: GCA_002778355.1. Classification (NCBI taxonomy): domain Eukaryota; kingdom Metazoa; phylum Arthropoda; class Insecta; order Phasmatodea; family Phasmatidae; genus Clitarchus; species Clitarchus hookeri. Next base: position 193,105 of record NQII01003222.1, read on the forward strand.
TCAGCCAAAGTGTGGATTGTCTTTGGAGTTCGAGGCCTTTCCAACTGTGTTTCTCCAGCGATAAGATGTTTTGCAAGCACCTCCTTAAATTGTAGGTAATGGATGTTACCTCCAGTAATAATTTTTTTAACCTTGAAGAGAAGTCAAGCATTTGTTGTTGCTGTGCCAAAGAGTAATTCAAATCTTACTTTTTTGTACCATTTTCAGGTTTTCCTAAGTACAGAGTAGAATGACGACATTTTATCGCTGAAATCAACCCCCTTTTTAGATGCATTGTAATCTAAAACACACTGTGGTTTTGTAACAACAACATTTTTTCCAACTTTTTCAGTGTTTACCAAAGATAAATCGTGATTTTCGACGCTTGTTAACATTATAACATTTTTCTGGTCTCTCTACTTGATAATTTTCACATCGTCCTTTTCTTTAGAGACAAGTGAACCAACTTCTGATTTTGACCATGTGACAGATTTCAAAAGCCCCTTCCTGTTTGGTATAACTGTTCAACAATATCTTGTCTTTTTGAATAGCAGATATTTAGCTGTCTCAATACTTGTATAAAAATTATCTGCATAGAGAGTTATTCCCTTTTCCAACAATGAACTGCGTGGTTCGTTTGTTAGCTTGTTTACTACAGGAAATGTGTGTAACTCACCCAGGGTTCCGTCTTCCTTTCCACAATAGATTTTCAAGTTATAAATATAACCCTCATCAGTGCAAAGCTTGTAATCTTTGAATTTTTTCAGCTCTTCAAACTGTCACATCAGTCAATTTTTCATTCTTGCATTTGGTTTTATGTTGGTGGAATCCAAATTCTGATTGGCATACGTGTTTGTGAAATTCATCATTAATTAAAACACGTCTTCATCAATCAATAGAACATAAAAATTTAGAAAATTACAACCATCTGGTATGTTGCAAATTTTGTGTTTTGAAGAGCAAAATACTGGAAATTTCTGTTCGCATAAGCGAATTTCCCCCCACTCGTCCACATTATCCATAACAGCAGTGTTTGGAACAGTTGTTGACGACTCACCATTCTTCACCTTTTCGTCCACGTCAGTTCCGGATGATTCCTCTTCACTGTTCTCGACATCTTCAGGGAAGTAATTATCTTCACTTACATCACTGTCTTCACAGGAAGAAGGATTTTGTAAGTCAAGTGCCAAATTTACTAACAAATGACCAGGAGACATTTTTATGCGCTAGTGCACATGTTCATATAGAAAACACTGGGGCGGACTGGCAGAAATGTTTGAAAGAATACTAGCGACGCAATTTGTTACCGCAAGGTACAACGCAAACAAAATATTAATTAGTGATGCACTCTGTCGCCGGCTTCCACCAACTCCAGCCGCTCATCCACTCATCAACTGCCGGCTCAGAGGCCCATCACATTTTTATATCAGTCGCCCTGACCATCTGGAAGGTTCAACACAACCTGTGTCACACTGAAAGAAACAAGGCCAGTAATCCAGAGCATTTTTCAGATGTCTTAAAAACACCCAATACCCAAGGTTGGGAGCAGCACGCGCCTTGATAGGTATAACAGGCATAACTTGTAAACATTCCTTAGTGAAAAGCGGCTGCATCTGATAGCACGCGCATACATAAATCATCAGGTGTCTCGCATGCCCGCAGGGCGGCCACCTGTAACTCAGTCCCTCCTCAAGCCTGTTTGTCCTGATCAGACTCTGCTATATCTGGTCATTCGTAGAGTGCCAGTCGGTCTGCTTTGTCAGAGAACCTTGACGACGACATCTGAAATACATCATCATTGATCTTCTTCAGAATCCTGTAGGGGCCTTCCCAACATTTCTGTAGCTTCGGGCGAGTGGGTTGTACAGCCACACCAGTTGTCCTTGAAATGCCTCCCCCGACATTCTCCTATCATACCGCATCACTATTTATTTTGAGGTGCTTTCGAGCAAAATTATGAATGCCAACAAGTCTGTTATGTAATTCGCTGGAATAATAGAGGGCTACAATTTCCTCTTCTGTTCGGTTGGCCAAACAGCAGGTCACTAGGAACGCGTAGCTCTCTTCCAAACAGCATCCTTGATGGTATTACACTTGTAGACATGTGAAATGCTGAGCGGTAAGCAAGAAGAAACAATAGCACCTTTGAATCCTTGTCCTTTTGGTTGTCTGCCACAAAGATAGACAAATATTGCTCAACAGTGCAGTTAAGCATCTCGAACATTGCATCCGACTGAGGGTGTAAGGATGTAGTCCTAGTCTTTTTCATACCCAGAACTTCGTTAGCTCCTGGAAGACCGCAGCTTCAAAGTTTCTTCCCTGATCAGAATAGAGTTCTAGTGGCACCCCAAACCTCAAGAAGACATGCTCTATATAAGTGCATCAGCTACAATACGTGCTTCTTGATTTGGGAGGGGAATGACCTCAGGCCACATAGTAAAGTAATCTTGGACCACCCGTAGATACCGATTACCTCTCTCTGTGACAGGCAAAGGGCCCAGAACATTGTTACGAAGTTAGGAAAAGCTAAGTCTTTTTAAAAGATTATTTTGTTAAGACTTCATGTTTTTTTCTCTCCTGGTTTAGACTTTAAATTATAGTAGTCCTTTTAATTTTCTTTTTTTGTTATGATCTAGTTTATGGGTAGGTTATTTTTTCTTTTTTTTTATTTGTTCCGATTTCGGACTTATGTTTAAGCAAGGTTGGTTTTCATCTTTGAGTTTTACATCTGTAGGTTTCTCTTGTCTGGACTTGGGAGACTGTAATCTTGGAAAAGTTTGAATTGTCATCTAAAGGATATTTTTGTCTAAAGGCTGCTGTTTTGTGGAGCAGTTTTAGCAGTATTTCGTGTTTGTTTTTCTAAAACTTCCTTTTAATACCTGAACATGGCACAGAGCGAGCATTTCCTGCCCCCCAACCCTTTCCAACACCTCCATCTTGACGATGCTGAAAGAATGCTGGAGTCGTGCAGAGTGATTTCCGTAGGGCGGAACTGACAAAAAAAACGTTTTGCTGTGTTTGGAAGGTTGTTGAGTTTGATGGCTGTGGCAGCAGCGTGAGAGGGAAGCATTGCTGATGTGAGCTGAGGAAGTTTGGGCTATTAGGGGGGAAAAGGGGAAGACAGCGGCACTGGCATCACGATCGATAAAGATAACTGGAAGGGTGAAGTTCTGTGATTAGCCAGCAATGTGGCAAGAGGAGGGAGGCGTGTGAGGAAGTGGCGATGTAGTGAAGTGGGGAGTTGTGGTTGAAGTGAGACAGCAAGCAGATGCGAGCGGTCAGAGGAGCCGTGGTAAATCACCAAAATGTAACTGAAAAGTGTATTTTTTTTTTTTGTTTGTTTCTGTGGTTTCCCTCTTGTAGGAGGAGGGGCCTTTTCCTTTTTGGTAGAAAACTGAAAATCGCCAGGGTTGTAAAGGGAGTAGGAATCGGGTGGCAGACTGGGGAAGAGGGTCGGCGAATGGAGGCTGAGACGCTAAGCTACCAGTAACTTGCTAGGCATGATAGTTCATAAAGTTATGAGGAGGCCTTTGTAAAGAAATTGAGTTTGCAGTTTTAGTATGATATAAAGTATTTTGATAATGAACTTTTTTTGTATTTTAAAACAATCCGTATTTGATAACATTTGNGGGTCGGCGAATGGAGGCTGAGACGCTAAGCTACCAGTAACTTGCTAGGCATGATAGTTCATAAAGTTATGAGGACGCCTTTGTAAAGAAATTGAGTTTGCCGTTTTAGTATGATATAAAGTATTTTGATAATGAACTTTTTTTGTATTTTAAAACAATCCGTATTTGATAACATTTGAAGCACTTCTGAATATTTGTTTGAAATCAGCATTTGTAACGTTTTTCATTTTCTTTTAAATTTTGCTTTTACAATTTATATACGGCTTTAATTAGTAATAGCTTTAAAAATTTTAGAATCCATTTTCACTGGCGTTTCTTCAGACTCATGGTTTAAAGTATCCTGAGGCAAAGCTCTCAGATGAACATATTAGCCAAGTTTGTTGATGTTTCTTTTTTTTTGACCGGATTGTGAAACGGAGTGGACATGTGTATTCTTTGCTTTTTTTGTGAAGATTGACGCTTAAATAGTATACCAGACTTTTGAGAAACTGAGAAAGTTGTTCCTAATTTTGAATTGTTGTTGAAGTTCTGTCAAATGGTTGTAATCTCACTTGACGTAAATAAATGAAATGTTGTGTTACAGAATTTCCGCAGTTTTCTTTTCAATTGGTAAATAGAATGAAACGAGTCTCTCACCCGGACCAAAGTAGCGGTAGTTGTAGTACTAGTAGTGNTCTTTTCAATTGGTAAATAGAATGAAACGAGTCTCTCACCCGGACCAAAGTAGCGGTAGTTGTAGTACTAGTAGTGAACCAGTAGAATTTATTTAATAATTTTTAGTTCATTAAGAATTAGTAAGACTTCAAGAACCCTGCATTCAGGAAGGNAACCAGTAGAATTTATTTAATAATTTTTAGTTCATTAAGAATTAGTAAGACTTCAAGAACCCTGCATTCAGGAAGGACCAACTATAAATCACTATGATGAAGTATAGATGTACTTTAAATATTTATTTGAAACTACAGCCCTTACAGCCAAACTTACATGATTATGTAGGCAGTTATCAAGATATGCATTAACTTCATTGTTCATACAGCCCGTCTACCTTGACTACAGTTGTAGAAATCATTGTGTGCTGCCCTTCTTAAGGCATAATACTCGCCTCCCCACTCTGCAACCCAGCACCTTAATTGCAGTGGCAGAGTCGGATTTCCCACTAGGCCGACTAGGCCCGGGCCCAGAGCGGCACTTTTTAGGGGACTGCATGGCATAAAAAGGCAAAATAGAAAAAAAAGAACAATTTTGCAGTATTCTTTGTATAGCTGTGTGCTAGAATAAAATTTATATAAATTTTAAAATAAATCCCAATAAATTCACTGGTAAGTGTTTGAGAGTCAATTGTTTATGATATTAACTAAAGTCCTTGTTGTCCCCATACACAAAAGTGCCAGCTTCCAATTTATATTTATTTATCAGGGAACAGAAAATTGTGTAGATGGAGTATGAGGCTTTCTAGTAGATCTTCGTTCAGTTTAAGGTTTTCAAGTTTCACTCANACAGAAAATTGTGTAGATGGAGTATGAGGCTTTCTAGTAGATCTTCGTTCAGTTTAAGGTTTTCAAGTTTCACTCAGTTAATAGCTGATGAAAGACAGGTAGTTTGTTTTCAGTTCTAACAAAAGTTTTATTTATTGCAACAAAAATAAAGGTGCAGAGTTTGTGATTTACAATTAAAAGGTTTTACTGATGCNAACAAAAGTTTTATTTATTGCAACAAAAATAAAGGTGCAGAGTTTGTGATTTACAATTAAAAGGTTTTACTGATGCTGAAAACTGGTTGTAACATGTGAAGTAGCCGAGTGCGGCCGGATATTACACTGGAAACTAATACACTTGACACTAAGTTAACACAAAATAATTTAGAACATAATAATTGCATTACCAATGGGAGCTATAAAAATTACACTTATAAAAACAAAAGTCTGTTTACTGTCGTAAGAACATATAATTACCAAATTGATGTAAAACACACTATTTCACTTAAAAAAGAATGCTCATAGACATGAAATATCAGTATTGCTGAAAAATACTTGAGAAAAGCTGTCACTGGCAGTTACCTGGTGCCCAAATNTACTTGAGAAAAGCTGTCACTGGCAGTTACCTGGTGCCCAAATACCTGTTGATTATAATAACAGACAAAAGTGATCCACAAAGAATAAAAGTGAGGTAGATTGACTTTTTACTTTTCGGAACACGTCTCCAACATTTCCTTACGGTTTGCCACTAGTACTTTCAAAATTATACATTGGAACGGTGACATGAAGATTGTTTCAATTTAGTAAAATAAGAAAATTTCCGAGGATGCAGTAGTCTAGTGGCTAGATCACTCATATTCCACTAAGGCTGGGTCAATCCCGGATCTTAGCATGTGGGAAACATGGCGGATGTTGCAGTTGGCTGATAGGTTCTCAGGGTACTCCCGTTTCTCCCACTGTTTCATTCAGACTCCTTTCCAACCGCACCTCACTTTACACTCACTAGTGCAGAAAAAAGCTGTTAAGCACCGCAATCTCATCAACAGATGCATGCTTTTTAATTTACAAAATATTTTTCTTGTTGAAATGTACCTTTGTCACATTAAAGCCCTTAGATGAAATGTAAGGAACTTTAAAAGCAAATATTCAAAGCTGTTAAAAACAAATTACAGTCAGTAAACATATATTTAGGGCAAGTCTCCATGCCTGACCGTTTCGCCACCTTACTCCGTACTACAGGTGGTCCAACACCATACTAAGTGCATCCTACAAGTGTTGATCCCCTGCAATACCAGCTTACTGTAGTACCAAATTTTGATGTTTTCTGTATGCATACTACCATATACTGCGCCTGTACCCACTTATGTGCTCCTGGTGGCACTTTCAAACTATCAATTTTTTTTGCATATGAGTGTTCTTGTGGTCAAGTATGATAAAAACAGTTTATTGATGTGCCACTACTAAACATCGAAAGGAGGTTGCTGTGGGATGCGGACTTCCAAGACCTTTTCCTTTGCCCAAAGGAAGGCTAGAAATAATTTATTTATTAATGTATTTTGCTGCAGTTAAAGGTTCTACTTTCTTAAATAGTTAAACACAATACTTTCCTTGTTCATAAATAATACTGACTATGCATTTTTATTGCAGTAGTATTTCATATAGCAATTTAAAATGTTACGAAGCGCTTTCTCTTGTGTCCATACATATTTCCTGTTATTAGCATAGAAAAAAATTCCTATGCCAGGAAAGAATATGATACCAGGAAATTACATACATTGATATAGGTGGAAAATGGCACTGGCAATGATAATGTTAGGCGCTCCCTGCTTTGTCCCATGCAAGTGAGCGGCAGTTAAGGACAGAGTAGTTAAGTTAGATAATTTATGGATGCACATACTATCCGTTGTAACCAGAGATGTGGGCAGTTTTTCCCAAAGGAATGTTTACAAAGCATGCCTGCTATGCCTTGCAGACCGTGTGTCGCTCCCAAGCTTGGGTATCGGGTGTCTTGAGACATCTGAAGAATGTTCTGGATTACTGACCTCAATCTTCTCAGACAGACTCAGGGTCAGGCAAACTTTCCAGGTCAAGGCCAGCAGAGTATAAATAGTGCATCGGGCCTCTGAGCAGGCAGTTTTGGAATGGATGAGTTTCAGCGATAGACGACCAGCGAGAATATCAGCGTGTGGCAAAAGAAGTGAACAGCAGGAGGAAAATCCGTGACTGCGAATATCAGAACAGTGAAGAGTACGACTGCAAGCTGGACTATTGGACTGGATGCATGAGTGAAAGATATTACAAATGATGGCAACAGATACACTGAACGTATGTTCATTATGGAGCACGGAGCTGTGATGCAGTGCGACTTAACACCCAGGTATGTCCTACCAATGCCATCACAATTGTCAAGGACAACAAAATGTAAGTTAATTCAAAAGAGTATTTACGAAAAGTGAATGGAGCTCTTTGCTTGCAATTTGATTTCCAGCATTTACAAAAGTTGAGCTTTTGTTCTTTGTAAGTATAAATATAATTTTCAGCATTAATGACCGCACGCAGCAGGTAGTAGCTAGCCACCATATCCAGCCTCGTCCAGTTCGTTACGGTCTGCAGCTGGGGAGGACATGCATGTGAGAGACTCTCAATTCTTACCGCAAATGAGTTAGTTTACAATGTTGTAATAATTCTGGAACAGTTTTGTTTTCGCCATTCGCCTCCTCCCGACCTCCCTTGTACTTCTCTGGTCCAACGGAGCTTGAATTTACCATTTATGGATACAAACATCTCCGTGCACCGGTTTGTGAACTGACCATGCAGTCTGCCATCTTGAAAGTTGTGTAACAACGTGCCATGCACACTCGTGTATATATGTCGTTCCACATGTCTCCATGTATCACCTACTGAATAAAAGGTGCAACAGACATGTCTGGAGTTGCCTACATAATTTAATGTGCATATATAAACTAGGCATCACCATTCAGTGGTGTGAGGGTTGGGGCATTCTCTGCAGATCCAGTAATAGCGAAGTGTGTAGCAGTTAGGTCCTCCGACGTTATTCATGTCACCATCTAACTGCCAAAAAGAGGAACAGCCATGCTGGTAACTGGCCATGCGACCTCGTGCTCTCATGTGCCAGACAGAGTATAGCTGGGTGGCTCCTNGGAACAGCCATGCTGGTAACTGGCCATGCGACCTCGTGCTCTCATGTGCCAGACAGAGTATAGCTGGGTGGCTCCTATCTAACGTAATTCTAACTTGATGCACCCCCCTTCCCTCTTTTTGATAGTCATCTGCTGCCGTCATGGCTAGCATCGCCCTGGGAACAGTGACCTTGCCAAAAAAAACATTTTGATCTCTGTTTAAGTTCTTGGCAAATCATCTAGCTGAAAAATTTACATAGTCTGCATGTACAGATTACCTGATAAATGTAATTACTGAGTGCAATGTAGTCTACTTCATGCAGATTTTTAATGATTTGTACTGACCATGTACTAGAAATGTTCATCGCCAAGGTTCTTTTAGGTTAGAGGGCATGCAAGAAACTAACTCCATATCATTTGCCTTTTATTTTCGATGTACTTCCCATTGCCAGTTGTTTTAGCACATTTTAAATTTGATAAGTATTATATATTGTAGGACAGGATAAAATTATGATCAAACATCATAAATATTGTGTTATTTCAATCGGCAAGCAGTTGAAAATTATTTGCTATATAAATGGCAAGATGAGAAAATTCCTCATTCACAATCGAGTATCAACTGTAGTTACGTAATGAATTTGTATTTCAACTCCTAAACCAAACTTCACAGCGTTTACAAAATGACCCTCNTATCAACTGTAGTTACGTAATGAATTTGTATTTCAACTCCTAAACCAAACTTCACAGCGTTTACAAAATGACCCTAGTTTTAGTTACGAATAAATGAAATGCAAAAGCTCAAATTCCCAGTTCGACCATTATGGTATACAGACCACAATCAGCTGTTTCATATTGACGCACTCCGGAGTATAGTCAGCATAGCAGAAGCAGGGTCAAAGTATTATAGGCGAGTGGTGAATGGAATCGCAAAGTGTCAACTCTACTTGCAGAAAAGTTGTCGATTCGGAGTAGACTCATTGGTCACACCAGTGTTAACTCGTGAGCGAATGAGGAATACGAAATATATGATAACTAGGGATGGGTCGAATAACCAAAAATGTTGATTCCAGTTCTGGTGCCGATTCTACAATTTAAATATCGGTTCCAGTATTCGGTTCTATGTATTTTGAATACTTGCCTTTTGCTTGCAACTTTATTAAACCAATGCAGGTAAAATTCATTAAATGTTTTATTTAACCGTTATATGGAAGAATTGAACAATAACAAAGTGTGAAGATAAGTTTTAATGTATACAGATAAACTTGTTGTATTAAATTTATTTAAGGTTGGTAAATGTGTAAAAAATTATTTTTTTTTTTTACATTAATATGTGGTGATTGTGATATGTTTGGAAAATACTTTAATTAAATAACTCATGGCCCTCAAACCAAAACATTGTGGCGTGCTGTATGATAAAGGTAACCTACAAAAGTTCGTTAAAGGAAGGTCAACAGCTGTGGTGGGCAACTGGATTTCTTATCTTTTTTTTGTTTCTTTTGTGGTGTCTGGGCAGCCCTTTTTTTTTGCGTATTTTACACAGTGACTCACTGGTTTTTTTTTTGCCGTGCTGGAATGTGACACCTCGAAAAAAAAAAACGTCTCTTCTGCCTCTCTTTCTTGTGGCCCACAGCCATCCAGCCAAACAAAGAAGGCTTGGAGGAATGTATCGATCGGCTAGCAGTGTTGTTTAC
>NQII01003222.1:203040-251116 GCA_002778355.1 Clitarchus hookeri
AATTTTTTCCTTTATGTTGGGGAAAAAGGGCGTGCTATACATGAGTAAATACCATAGTTATTTTTGTAACAACAGAGTTTTGCCATTGCTGTGTAGAACCAAGAACCGAGTAATTGTTGTTAACCTAAAACCGGTTCCGAGTCAAACCTCAAGAACCGGTATAAATTGGAACCAAAGAACCGAACCGACCCATCCCTAATGATAACAGAGACATTCTACCGAAAGTCCAATTATATTCGTATTAAATGCATCGCTTTTAACCTTCTGTTAAGTAATGATATTAGGTTTGTTCCTTTCAACTACACAGGAAAGCAAAACTCCGAAACTATCGTTTCTCTCAACCGGATGTGACATCACAGCCATTAGAATAGTCTTTTCTTTCAACCTTGTTCAGCTCACTGGCAGTTTGGTATAGCACAAAATTACACCAGGTTTTGAGGAGATGTAACTGGTGTAGTGCAAAAANAGCTCACTGGCAGTTTGGTATAGCACAAAATTACACCAGGTTTTGAGGAGGTGTAACTGGTGTAGTGCAAAAAAAATTGCGTGAATTTTAAATTTTCCATATGTTTATTGATTTATTGAGGAAACATCTTGTAGATCATGGTTTAAGGAATTTCATTTATGAAAATAAAGAATAAAATATATTGTAAATCATTATATAGCTAATATAACATTTAATATTCCATGTTGTATATATTTATGAAAAAACACTACTACAATTTAACATAAAGTTATTTTGATTTGACTTTGATACTTCGGGGAATATTTTACAATAAATTTGATGAACAAAATTATAAAATTATAGGGTTATGTTTGTGAGGAATTTCAAATACTGCAAACTGGCGTAAACTAGGCGTCCACGTGTGCTCTTGTGACCACTTGCACCTTCAGAGTCACACCACCTAGCCGACACCGGGCCTAAGTGAACACCTGGCCACGAGCGCGATAGAATGGACTGGCAAGAACGTAATGCACCCGCCTCGTCGTCATGTACTATGTGACCCAAGTGACCATCTTGCTTTATTTAACTCAAGATGTAACTCTTGGCTGCAAATAACAAGCGGTCCAAAACGGTGACACCGCGAATGCCATAGCCAATTGAAGGGAAGCTCAGGGCAGTTTGTGCCACGACTACCGTCGTCTCCCAGTGTGACATGACATTGACTGGCCTACTCAACAGAGAAGTAGTGCTACGTGACCCCGAGTTCGGTTAAACAATGGTGAATTAAATCCCGAAGCTATTAAAAGTGGTTCAAACACCATAGCCAGTCAAATTAATATAACATTTTTTTTTTATTACAAAACGAGCGTGGCTACTCAGGACTCGTCCAACCCTCCCAGGTTGGAACACTTGTACTTGCCTTTCGGCGAGGCCTACCAGAAGTGGTATGACTGTTTTTAAAAAAGTTATTTGTTCAAATTTTATTATTTCATTAATTTTATTATATGAAAGTGCTACTCTGTTTTACTATTACAGCAGACTGCTTACGTTAGCCTCAGTTTTATTGATGAGTTTCTTTGGTGCGGTGACATACCCCATGATGTCACATCCACAAACTTAATTAACACTTAATTAAATACAAGTGTGTCACTATTGTGTATTTTTGCAATGTAATTTCATTTTGTACTACTTTGTTTGGATTTAAGAGAGTAAATGTAATTTTTGACTTAATTTTGGTGCCGGTGCAAATGCCATGATAGTTAGTATGACTTCAACACTCGGGCCAGGAGGCAGCACTCGAGTTTCGCTCCACGTGGACCGCCTCGACATCTTCAATGTTTGCTGCAACCATTTCATTTTTAATAGCAACATAACTTACTGGAACATTTTGAATTATTTTTGTGCAAAGGGGTTGACCATTCTGCCACCCTGTAATTCAACCAGGGCTTAATGCGCAACACTTATTCACAACTCATACCATAGATGGCTTAGGCAAATTTAACTTTGCATGGTCACCAGCACACCGATTGCTGGGTCATAATTAGTTTGGTATGTGAAAATGTAAGTGTGCATGTTCATCAAGGAACAAGTAAATGTCTTGAGTCAATGATAGCGATAAATATGTTTTAACCCCTCTAGATATTTAGGGTGCTTCACCTACTTGCAGCAAACTCACAACCTCGCCAACGTAATACTGACAACCACTAGGTATATTGAATTACTGGTAACATCTCCCTCTACAAGCACCGCAGACAGACAGAGGACTCCAGGGACCTATGGGATATCCACCGCACAACCCTCACTAACTCATGCTCACTGAGATGACGCTGGCCAAATTCATCAGTTTCCATCTTAATCTGGTAAGCAAGGTAAGGTTTGGGACCCGCCTCAACAATCCTGCAACCCCTTACATATCATATGGATTTCTTAACCTGTGGGGCTATTCAGAAGGAGCAGTGGAAAAATGTGCAAGTACCAGTGTGGCGAATTAGGGCCAAATACAGTTGTTTACATCCCATGATATCTCAGAGTACTTTGTTTCCCGTGCTGTCTCACTGTGTTTCAATGTAATTTATTTTTTTCTATTTACATCTCATGACATTTCAGTGAACTTTGTCAATTTAACTACGTCTCACTCTCTTTCAGTGTTCTATCTAAGCCAGTAACAATAACAGTTCACGTCTCTCGACATGCAGCATAACTTTACCAGTAAACAGTGCCTATGTGTGTCTACATCACAGGACGTTTTCAGAGTAACTTTTATCTTTTACCACAACATTTTTATTTATGCCATGTTACGTTCAAGGGTAACATTTTTGTATAGGTCCATATATGTATAACGTACTCTGCCAAAGTACATACGTTAAAAGCCTTCAGCAAATTAAACAAAACAATTTTTGAACATTCCAACCTGAAAATATAAGTTTTGGAAATTCTTGCAATTTTGGGACAGTAGTTGGACAAAGAAGCATTCCCGAGTGCCACCACTGTGGAACACAGGCACGCCAGACAACCAGGCGACCACCACTCCACCTTCCTCATTCCAGCAGGGGTGGGCGACACATCGGAACACCACCCAGGCGCATGCGAGCTTGGTCGCCATCACCCCTCCGGCTATAATGGTATTATATCCCCACACGGGTTCAAAGGGAGACAGGTTAACAACGGTGTCATAAACAACTGTCAACATGGCATCTCATGTGCCAGACAAGTGGCCAGACTGGAACTCAGGGAATCCAACATGAACTGCTGTACCTCTAATGGTAAAACCAAAACATTATGCTTGAAATGCGTACGGCCCTTGCTCATGTCTAACCCATTCTGGGATACAAGACGCCCATGGAACTGGAAAATGCGAGACATCTCGAAGACGAAATCTGCTGGGCCAACCACGAACGTGTCGGGCGACTCTGGAGCTGCACCTCTTACNCCCCCCCCCCCAACCGTAAATTGAACTATTTTTGGGTACAACCCCACAAAATTTCCAAACATGACTGTGTGCGAATAACCCATTGGCAGTGCGCAACCGCATAGGAAATTTAAATGTTACAGTCATCAAATATCGCTGTGTGCAGTGCACTCCGGCACCCCAGCTGACAATGCTATGCCCACCAGCTGTGTGTGTGGATACAATCAGTCATTACAGCAGCCTGTTGGCCAATTCCACTGACCTACCATCAGCTGCAGCACCCTGGGTGGTCCCACCTATGCTGCCAAGGCCAACGGGCTTCGTGTGGACACAGCCGCAGCAACACAGACAACCGCAGCCGCACAAACAACAACAGCAGAGCCGGTCAGCACTGCAGCTCGGTTCCAATTGCTGCCCACATTCTCTGGGCTACCTACCGAGGATCCGCTTCCTCGGAGACTGCACAGGACATTTAACCAGGTATGGAGTGTGTGAACAGGAGTGGCCAAATGATGTAGGAGGACAGCTTATGGGAGATGCACATTTACGGTAGCGTACAGTCAATCATTGCAGTATGCAGTGGAGCAAGTTCTGGAATGTGTTTCAGTGTCATTTTACTCATACACATTCCTCCCTGGAAGCTCAGAACTGTGCTGTTCTAGAGAGACAAAATCCTGGAGGAACTTTGACAGCCTTTGCAACACATAAAAACAATTTAATCAGGAATTTGCACCGCAAATGAAAAAAACAGAAGTGGTAGAATTAGTAGCTGCCGCAGTGCGTCAAGAAAACAGATCAGCTCTAGCCCCTTTAATTCAAAGTAGCATAGATGCATACATGCTGTCAGTTATATTGCTGGACCAAACAGCTGGGGAGCAGGATACCTCGCGATGTGAACGGGACTGGTTTTTCCCAGATGCGTGTGACACAGATCTGGGTAGCAGTATTGCGCAACCGTCAGTTGTTCATAGCACGACCGAGTCTTAGACTCCGCGTACCCCCAAGGAACCTGAAACAAGCTGCACAGCAACATCAAGATGCCATACTGGGTATTCCCTGGCTCACAGAACAGAATACGATTATCAAGCCAGTAGCAGAAAGAGTGGCGAATTGTCAATGACCTTGAACCTCGCACCAAACGTTGTGCACCAGATGTCCAGCTGTTCGAGCTAAATAACGCAGTACCGCTCNCAATGACCTTGAACCTCGCACCAAACGTTGTGCACCAGATGTCCAGCTGTTCGAGCTAAATAACGCAGTACCGCTCGACTTTTGCGATGCCGTGCAAAGGCTACTTCATGAATGGCACAATGTATTTGCGGAAGATGATACCACTTGAACACAGGCGACCGATCTACGCTGCTCTGTGTATTTATCAACCTCACTAATGCGCAGTCATACAAGAACAAATTAAAGAAATGCTTGCTGAGTGCCTCATTGAACCCAACCGTAGTCATTACAGCAGTGCNCAATGACCTTGAACCTCGCACCAAACGTTGTGCACCAGATGTCCAGCTGTTCGAGCTAAATAACGCAGTACCGCTGGACTTTTGCGATGCCGTGCAAAGGCTACTTCATGAATGGCACAATGTATTTGCGGAAGATGATACCACTTGAACACAGGCGACCGATTTACGCTGCTCTGTGTATTTATCAACCTCACTAATGCACAGTCATACAAGAACAAATTAAAGAAATGCTTGCTGAGTGCCTCATTGAACCCAACCGTAGTCATTACAGCAGTGCNCAGTCATACAAGAACAAATTAAAGAAATGCTTGCTGAGTGCCTCATTGAACCCAACCGTAGTCATTACAGCAGTGCAATAAGTCTAGCTCACGAAAAAGTATGGTATATGGCATTTCTGGATTGATTTTTAGGTAAATTAACCTAATCATCAAAAGTGCACCACCGCCATACATAAGCATCAGAGACGCGTTGTATACACTCGCCGAGTTAAAATCATGACGTCACTGGACCTTCACAGCAGTTCCTGGCAAGTGCCAATCAAGTCAGAGGACAGGGCCAAAACAGCCTTCACCCTACCAGATAGGTGGATATTTAAATTCTGTGCAATGCCTTTCGCACTTAAATGTGTGCCAGCAACGTTTCAAGCCATGATTGTCCAAGTACTCGACGGGTACATATAGATGAATTTGCCCTCGCACATTTGGATGATGTAGTGGTGTGGTCTGAGACATGGGAGGACCACACCAAACACCTGTCACTGGTCTTAGACCGGCTAGCAATTGATAAACTGACATGCACCAACCAGAAGTACAAAATAGAAAAAACTTACATTCAATTTCTTGGACATCTGGTGGACGAAAATGGTAGCTGACCAGCCCCTGAACAACTGGCAATCATCAATGATTACGGGGTGCTACGCACATGTAAACAATTGAGAAAATTTTTCTGTTTGATAAACTGGCTAAGGTAGAACATCCGCGACTTCGCCATAGTAACAGCACAACTGACAAATATGCTTTCCCCAACCAGAAATACCAGTGTACAGCAGAATATAACATGCTTCTTGGAAAGGAAAGAAAGATCCCGACAGTGGATCACACTAGCCCGCCACACCTGTATTTCAAAACAGGTGCGAGTGAGAAGAGTTAGGGAGTCGTCTTAATTCAGCTCGGGGACAATCAGGAGGGGGAGATAATTAATTTCACTATGCATAATTGGGACCGATGGAGCATAGATATGACGTGAACGAACACAAGTGCCTTGCTGCNATAATTAATTTCACTATGCATAATTGGGACCGATGGAGCATAGATATGACGTGAACGAACACAAGTGCCTTGCTGCAGTGTGAGCTGTCAAGAGGTACCAAGCCTACCTCGAATACCAGCGCTTCACTCTCCAGATTGATAATCGCTACCTAGTATGGCTACACTACATGAAAGAAGCACACAGCAAATTAGCACAATAGGTATTGCTTCTCCGATCCTATGATTTCGAGGTACAACATATTCTTGGGGCCGAAAACCAGTTAGCCGATGAACTCTCCTGTGTGCCTGGCGAAACGTTAGTGGTGGATGAGGATGAGTAGGACGACTTTCTGCCCCCTATAGCAGCCACCCACCAAAACCTAGTGAGGACGTAGCTAGCTGTAACATCATTGAGGCGCCGATGGGAATCAAACCCAGGCTGGATGAACTCCAGGCCCAAGTGATAATTACACAATAACAGTGTCCAGACACACAGCCTCGCCTAGTGGAACTGATACAAAATAGCGGGAAATGGTTGCGAGTGGAAGGCACATGCATAGAAACAACGCTACGCCAACCGGAAGTGTCGTGGTTCCTCTACATGATCAAGGATGTGCGGAAAGTGCTTTGTCATGCACATGCTAGTCAGTTTGCAGGTCACACAGGAGCACTACAAACGACGCGCAATGTACAAGTCCACTTTCACTGGACATGAGCCATTCGTGATGTTTGCAAATACGTACGCGAGTGCGTGATGTGTACCTGTTCAAAAGTTGCAGCACTGATTGAGTGATGCAACAATAACCACAAGTGCCTACAGATCAATTTGAAACAGTCTCGCTAGATTTTATGGGTCTTTATCTCCGCACAACAATCGGAAAACGCTTTCATTTATTCACGAGCGACTCATTTTCCAGGTGAACAGAGGCCTATCCAGTTTCCAGTGCACAAGCACATAACATCGCACACGTACTGGAGACAGAGTTCTATCCCCGCTGGGTCTTTACTGCAATACTGTTAACTGATAGTGGCAAACAGTTCCTGGGAGACAGTGGCACAATCTGTGTACCAAATGGAGAGTAGTGCACCATACACTGCCTTTTACCACCCACAGGCCAACCCAACCAAGCATCGCAAACAGGACCTCAAGACGCAGTGGTGCCTGTGGGTTGGGAAAACCATGCGACTAGAGCCTAACAACTGCAGCGGAACTATTTGCGATCAGGATGCATGTGAATCTTGCTATGGGCCAATCACCTGCTGCATTGCTGCAAGGTCGTGAACTATTTCTGCCTGGTGAGTTCACCGTCTGGCGCAAAGAGAGCATGGGCGTAGCCGAGGAAAGCACAGCCCTTCTGCAGCACCTCGAAACAGACTTATGAGTAAGCCCAGAGAAATCAGGCATGCTACATACCAAAGTGGGTGCCGGCAACCATGCGCCTCCCATGCAGACTGAAACCCAGACAGGTTGTGTATATCTGCGAGTACAAAATATCCAGCAGTGTGAATAATTATTGCACGGGCTGCGCACCTAACTGGAGCGGGCCACATACTTTGGTGAAAGCACCAGGATACACAATATATCTCAAAAAAGCGAGTTACCGAAGAAGAATCTCCATACCGCGAGACGACCTACGCCTGGCAGTAGATGTGGCCAGCATCTTGGAGCATCTTGGCACTCCTGGTGCCAAGATACTCCGGACCTCGACGCCCTCACGAGGGCGTCCGAACTAACAACAAAGCATCAATAACAACTACCCCAAGTGGCGAATAGGGCACATCAAACCCTGAAACTGAGGGTAGCACCTTCCTCGTCTGTTTTGGACTGTGACATTCTGTGTCTTGAAACCCACAGGGGACACATCAGAAATGCAGGAACCCCTCTGAGAGTCGTCCCCTACAGAAAACAAAATATCAACAGCAACCCTTGCAGACCTGACCAGGCCAGCCAGCAGCATCACAACGCCCTGTGCTGTGATGCCCTGCATCACGACTGCCCGCGTAACGACTCCCCGCATCGTGATGCCCACCTCCGAAGACGTCGCCATTGGTGAGCCACCCATGACACCTGTAGGCGGGATCTCACCACAGGTGAGCTTCCTGACCAGTTACACTGCGACGCCTTTGAGGTGCCACTCAGCAGCTGATACAGCATTGCGAGACGACCGGTTCAGCATCAGGGGGAATGTATTGGGTCTAGACAGCCTGATTGTAGGGCACACTCCTCCCTCTCCCGATCACCACAGACACGTCGGCGGCTACCATTCCCCTGCAGCAGGAGCAAGGCTGATAAGACAGCAGAGGAGGGGACTCCACCCTTGCTGCCACAACAAGTGGCCAAGCCGCCTACACCGCCCATCATGCACAGCCTGCGAAGGGATCACCCTCTTCCCAGCATGCATGCTGTGGCCCGTCAACACTACCAGGGTCTTGATGCAGAGCCAGAAACATCCAGCGCCATGCCTCATTACTGCAGGCCTTACCAGCTGAGGCTGCATCAACGTCTGCAGCCGTTTAATACCTGGTCTGCCTGACTGCATGATCAGCCAGATAGGGGACTGTGGGGTCTAATGGTTACTGATCTGAACCAGGCATTCATGTGTGCTCTCGTTACCACTTGCACCTCCGCAGTCACTTGCACCACCTAGTCAACACCAGGCCGAAGCGAACACCCGGCCACGAGCACGATAGAATGTGCGGGTGAGAATGGAATGCACCCGCCTCGTCATGATGTAATAAATGACTCAAGTGACCGCCTTCCTTTATTTGTCTCAAAGGTAACTCTTGAGGCCAAATAACAAGCGGTTCAACATGGTGTCCTCCTGAATGCCATTGCCTTCAGGAGCACCATTAATTGCAGGGAATGTCGGGGCAACATACACAGTGATGCCCAACCTCCCCCTCCAGTGATGCCCAACCTCCCCCTCCAGTGATGTGATGTTGACTGGCCTACTGGCCTGGGAAATAGTGGTACATGACCTTGAGTGCAATTAAACAGTGGCGAATATAATCCCGAAGCTATTAAAATTGGTTCAAACACCGTAGCCAGTCAATTTAATATAATTATTTTATTAAATTCCAATTNAATCCCGAAGCTATTAAAATTGGTTCAAACACCGTAGCCAGTCAATTTAATATAATTATTTTATTAAATTCCAATTAAGCATGGCTACCCACACTCCTTTTCAGGGATAGACTCGTCCAACCCTCTCAGGTTGGGACACTTGGACTTGCCCANAAGCATGGCTACCCACACTCCTTTTCAGGGATAGACTCGTCCAACCCTCTCAGGTTGGGACACTTGGACTTGCCCATTGGCGAAGCCTATCATAAGTGGTATGGCGGTTTTTAAAAAAGTTATTTTGTCAATCTTCATTATTTCATTTATTTTATCATATGAAAGTTCTTTTGAATTTTACCATTAGAGCAGATTGGCATACCTTGGCCACAGTTTAATTATTGCATTTCTTTAGTGTGGTTAAATACCCTATGATGCCAAATTCACAAACTTAATAAACACTTAATTAAATATGAGTATGTCACCATTGTGTCTTTTTACCATGTAATTTCATTATGAACTAAATTGTTTGGATGTAAGATGGTCAATGTAATTCTTCACTCAATTTTGGTGCAGTCTTTGGCATTCTTAGTGGAAGCCGATGCACTCGGGCCGGGTGGCAGCACGGGAGTTTCGCTCCATGCTCCTGGGCACTTTCAACTTTTGCTGCAACCACTTCATTTTCAATAGCTACATAACTTACTGAAAAATTATCAATTCCTTTAGTGCTATGAGGTTGACCGTTCTGCCACCCTGTAATTCAACCAGGATTTAATATTCAATGCGTATTTGCAACTAATCCATACATGGCTCTGTATTGTTCTCCGACAGACAGAGTGCCGGGTCCCCATAAGTTTGGTAATAGATAGCGTAAGTGCGCATGTAGGTAAAGGAACAAGTAAATGTATCAAACAAATGATAGTGATTCATTTGTTTAACACCTCTGGGTATTTGGGGTACTGCACCCACTTGCAGGAAAACCAAAGTGTAAGTAGAAGAGTGTGAGGTGGCTCACAACCTCGCAAAAATTATACTGAAAACCACTAGGTATATTGAATTACTGGTAACGTCTCCATCTACAAGCACCGCAGACCGACAGAGGACTCCAGGGACCCACGGGCAGTCGACCGCACTACCTTCACTAACTCATGCTCACTGAGTTATGACGTAAAGCAAATTCATCAGTTTCCATCTCAATCTGGTAAGTAAGGAAAGGTAGGGACCTACATAAACAATCCTAGAACCTCCTATACCTCAAGACATAACGTTGCAGATTATAGGCCAATGGTATAATATAAATATGCTACAAAATTTATCATAATAAAAATATATTAATAAACTTCATTTGTACACCCGTAACAAAGAAATATCAGACACCAAAAATGTGTGCCAATTGTGCAACGAAATGGTGCTGAGAGCTGCACAAAAGTAATTTCTTTCAACCTTGCCTGTGTAACCATAAACTAAAAATGTGTCATCGTTGATCTGCACCAACATAGAAAACTGGTGTAGCTGCACTACACTCCATTACACAGGCTACACTTTTTTTAGTTGAAAGAAACAAACCTATTACTACGCCTATGTGTGAAAAACGCATAACCAATTCGCATGGATGTAATCATAGACTAAATATGAGGTAGATTGATCTCGCTGACTGCTCACAACCAATCTCTATGTCCCAAATTTGAACATTTTTTCTGCCAACATCACTAGGAAAAATGGCGTGGATTGGATTTGAGGTTAGAAAACTAATGCTTTGATATGTTTCTATACTTCCGNAACATCACTAGGAAAAATGGCGTGGATTGGATTTGAGGTTAGAAAACTAATGCTTTGATATGTTTCTATACTTCCGCTATTCAATTTGTAATGCAGGTAGATAAATTCAAATTGGTGAAAGTATTTCATTCATATCAAAGTGCTTGTCATTTAAAAATTTTGATATAAACAAGCTTGTTTGTCACTGTTGGCCAAATGATTTTGATAGGTGTCTTTCTTTGTCGTAGGTCAATGTTGGGTACATGCACACAANTGATAGGTGTCTTTCTTTGTCGTAGGTCAATGTTGGGTACATGCACACAAGACGAATAAGCTGGCTATCTCATCTATAGTTTTTGGGTGTAATAGAATCAAATGTAACTTTGTATTGCATTTAAAACTTTGTTAACATAATTATAAATATAAATAAAGGAATCATTATAATACCAAAATACGAATCACTAAGGGCCCTGGCACAATAGGCAGTTGGTAGTGATGGTTGTTGTTGTTGTTGGTGTTGGTGTTGGTGTTGGTGTTGGTGGTTGTCGATTGGTGTGCGATAAGTTCCATGGCACAATCGTCAATGTTGGTATTGGCATAAATGTTTTCGTAGTTGTGCCAACAGATAACAGTAAATTCTTAAGAAAGGCGAACCAATTGTTTTAAATGCCTAGTCCTTGAACCAAAATTGATATAACTAAGCAGACAAGACTTTAATTGCTATGTTTTTAACTTTAAAAAAAAGTATGTTTAAAAAGCCATTTTATAAACCTTGTTACTTTTTCTTAATGCTAAAAATTGAAAGCACTGCATCTTATAAAAATTTATAATAACACAGCTAACTCCAATTGTCTGTAATCAAGCATTTGTTTCACTCAAGCCAGCAAATATAATAAACTAGCGAACTGGCCTGGCTTCGCCCGGTAACTATTTAGTTTTTACAGCAATACTTTGAAAGACAAAAATTTTTATTGTGGGTCATCCTTAGAAGATAAACATATGCTATCGTGGACTTTCCTGTAGACCTTTTTGAGAGCTACAATTCTGTAATACATTTATTTGATGCATCTCTTATGGTTTGGACAGCGCAAGCCATGTAAGTGCCCTAAAAGCTGTTTTTANTGTAATACATTTATTTGATGCATCTCTTATGGTTTGGACAGCGCAAGCCATGTAAGTGCCCTAAAAGCTGTTTTTACGACTTGATTACAAACAGTTCGACATTTCTCTATCCTTACATTAAATATAAATTTATTATACACCTTCCTCCAGAAATTCTCTAAATGATGTTGAAAACCGCATCAAAATCCATCAAATAGTTTAAAAGTACGAAGTGGATACACAAACAGATGCAGAGAAGCCATTTTGTTTTTTACTATTTAGAGATTTGTATTTATTTACCTCCTCATATTAAAGTGGTTGCTTTTCAAAATTATATGAAATTTTCTGAATCAAAATTTATTTTTTATTTGAATAAAATAATTCTTGTTGGTGATTTTAATGTTACAGGAAGTAATTGTTTCTTTAAACACACACAAGATATTTCATATATTATAATAAAATAAAAGCGCAAATATTGCTTACATCAATAAATTCCTTAAATTTAAAACAATTTAATTTTATAACAACACATACAAGTAATTATCTTTGTACTTTGCAATTAATACAACGTGGAAAAATGAAGAAAGATGGACTATAAACCTCCCCTCTCTCGCCCTCTGGTGTAGAGGGATCAGACTGCGACCGCCTTGCAGCATTACATCAGTCTGAACGTGTTCACCCTAAGTAATCCACCGCGTGCACGTATCTTGTTCGTTTCTTTTCTCCTTGAGTATGCTTTCGGCGAAAGCGCATACTCTGCTCCAGTTTTTCTCGTTTTTGAGCATTAATGTCACCAGGATATCAGCACTGAAAGTCTCTCCGAGCTGTGCTTCTGCTTGACTTCGTTCTAGAATCCATCTGCAGAAAGTGAAAACCGTGTGCTCAACGTCTTAGACTTCCGTACAGTAAGAGCATCTGTCTGTTGGTAGTTTACCCATTTGATGCAGGTATCGCCGCGGGGCCCGCATCCCCCCTCCCCTTTCCAACCTCTGATGAGACCCGTGGAAAAACGCTGACGGAGTTGACACGCGGAGGACGCCGAGGGGGAGTTAAGAGTCCTGGGACATGGAGGAAGAAGGGAGTTGTTCAGTGGCCTCGCCGGGAGGTGAAGGTAGACAGTTGCACCACGCCGAGACGCAAAGTGAGTCAGTCGAGTGAGTCGCGTAGAGCCGTCAGTCAAGGCCGGGGAGCAGACCCAGGCAGGATCAGTCAATGATGTAGAGACAGTCGTATCACCAAACCAGGATGCAGGGTCAGTGTTGGAAATCCGTGCCGAGAGGCGGCATTCGGATGGGGGCTCGCCAGGAGCACCACGTCGGGACGAGGGAGTCAGTCAGTCCAGGCCGGGGAGCGGACCCTGGCAGAGTCAGTGATGTAGACCAGTTGTAACGCAGCGCCGGAAGGCGGCAGTCGGGTGGGGGCTCGCCAGGAGCACCACGCCAGGACGCAAAGTGAGTAAGTTGTGCGACGCCAAGAGCAAGAGTTGAGTGGTGGCCTCAACGAGGGGCGCCACACCAAGAGGAAGGCCAGGAGAACCACGCCGGGAGCGAAGTGAGAAGTAGTGCGATGTCGAGAGCGGGAATAGAGTGGTGGCCTCAACGAGGGGCGCCACACCGAGAGAAGAGTCAGGCAGTCGTATCGTGGAGTCGTCAAGGAGAGAACCCGGAACAGCCAATCATGGAGAGCCGTGATCGAGGCCGAAGGGTCAACCTGAAGCAGGAAGCCAGCTAGACTGAGTCGAGGGCCAAGAGCCCAGCTTACCAGACCTCAACCTACTGCCGGAACACCCAGAACTACAAATACAGCAAGTACTAGCGTCGTCGCTCAAGGAACATTCCCCGACGCCTAGCATTCCTCCCACGAAGTCGGCAGCAGTTAGCACGAGTACTTTAAAGCCACCCTTCAGGCTCACAACTTGCAGGGAACTGTCTCGGAGGTGTCTATGTTTGTATTGTTCTTTTAAGCCAAATATAAACTTCGTAAATTGAGACACTGAGAGATGTTATTGTTTACCCCCTGTTCAACACCCACGGCATCCGTAGTCTGTGCCTGGTAAAGGCAACACGTACCCTACGAACCATCCTGTATATCACAGGTGGCGAGAAGCGTCAACAGAAAAATACTCAAAGGCTTACTGCAGCAGCTACGGGAGCCGTTAAACAATGTGCCGAAAATAAATAAACAGCTGAAGATCTTGCTAAAGATTTGAACAGCCTTATATCACGTGTTTGGGAAGCACAAAAATGGCTGGAATTATTTTTGCAACAAATCAGGGGATAGTGAAGAACCGGCATTCCTTAATGATACAAACCTTATGGAGCAGAGTAACAGCCTCACGCAAAGACAAGTTGCTAAAGCTCCAAGGTTAATTCAAAATAGGACCAGCAATGCTGCAGAACATTTTATGAGCCTGGTAGCGAAATATAATGCTGGCAAACGACTCAACTTTACACAGAGAGGTTCCTTACAATGTAGATGCAACGTTACTAGTTTATGTTTTCAGAAAGGCTACCAGTGAGAAATCAGCCCATTCAAGAAACTGACTAGCAAATGTCTTGAACAAGCACACAAGATATTAATTAGGAAAATAACTAACCAGCACCGGATGGTTAAGTGCCGGAGACTAACATACGACTATACCAAACCCAGGATCAAACGTCAGAAACTAATGACACCTCCTGGTTCTGATTATGGATCACATGCAGATGACCTACAAGATGAATGATGATGAACTGAAGAGACATTGCGAAGAATTCGCAGTGAAGCTGCAAGTAACTAAGCCTGTGCATGACCTGAGATCTTTGCGACTCTCTGCAAGAAAGTTTGGTCGAGTGTGCAAACNCTGCAAGTAACTAAGCCTGTGCATGACCTGAGATCTTTGCGACTCTCTGCAAGAAAGTTTGGTCGAGTGTGCAAACGAAAAGATACAACTCCATGCAGTAACATGGTAAAGCAGCTTCTTTATAAGCCGCCTGTAGTGACTGCTGCAATGGAATATGGCAGTCGCAACAAGTATGTGGCTATCGAAAAAGTCGAAAAGGAAACTGGCACATCAGTCCAACAGTGTGGTTTATTTGTGTCCCTAAGCCATGGATCNCTATCGAAAAAGTCGAAAAGGAAACTGGCACATCAGTCCAACAGTGTGGTTTATTTGTGTCCCTAAGCCATGGATTTTTGGGAGCGAGTCCAGATGACTCACTTGGCAAAGACGGGTTTGTTCAGGTCAAATGCGTTCCTTCAGCCAAAGAAGTAGGTTTAAAATCAATGGGCAGACAAAAANGGGTTTGTTCAGGTCAAATGCGTTCCTTCAGCCAAAGAAGTAGGTTTAAAATCAATGGGCAGACAAAAAAAAAAAGGGGGGGTTCTTTTTGGAAATAAATACAGAGGAAAAGTAGACGCTACACAGAAACAACAATTATTACTGCCATGTTCAAGGCAAGTTGAATGTCACTGGTAGAAATATCTGTTATTTTGCTGTTATGGCAGGTTTCAATAAATCACTCCATATCAAAAAAATTTACAAAAATGCTGCTTTCTGAGAAAATAACATGTTTCAAAAACTTCAAAAAAAAAATTTTCCCCTGCCTACTACCAGAAAAAGCAGAAGACCCCAATGTTGCACAAGGAAAGTTGATTTGAGAGCTAAAATACATTTTTGATGCCCATAAACCTTCACACAGTAAAAAAAAAACAAGATGTATTTGTAGGAAAATTAGTAATATATATAATACTGCTCACTAAGATACTTTTCATACAACTTAACTGTATAAAACTATAAAATGTAATAATTTAGTACAACTTTGTAAAAAACAAATATACTACTTTAATTACAAACGTAGCATTTTGTACGACTATGGCTTATTTTTTTATGTTATTAGCAACTTAGAACTCATTTTCAAATAATACGCATAATTTTAATAATGCATTTTGTCAGAGTTTTGTTGTAAACAGCCGCCAGCATAAACTATAAACCAACTTGTACAAGCTGTGATACAAAACTGTGGGGTTACTTTAAACCTGAAGTATTACCTTTTGGCACACTAATTGTTAATAGAATATTGCANGTGATACAAAACTGTGGGGTTACTTTAAACCTGAAGTATTACCTTTTGGCACACTAATTGTTAATAGAATATTGCAATAAATTATTATGTCCTTATATAAAAATATGATCCTTGGTACTGCAAGAAATCTGTTATTAATTTTGGAGATTTATGGCAATGGCATGTTTTTTCTGAAAGCAACAACGCTACCCACAATATGTGTATAATTGTGCAAGAGACATGATACACTAACTTAAAAATATCATTACATTGTTTATGTGATATGCAGTAGTATTTTTGTACATATTTATTTTATGTTGTAAGAGTTTTGAGGCATAATTAATTAATTNGCAAGAGACATGATACACTAACTTAAAAATATCATTACATTGTTTATGTGATATGCAGTAGTATTTTTGTACATATTTATTTTATGTTGTAAGAGTTTTGTGGCATAATTAATTAATTAATTGATTGTTATCAACTAATGGTAGTACCACAAACAGAAAATGTTATCAAAATGTTTTTTATTTCAACAAAATGTAGACCTATATGTCATAAAAATTGTAAATAAGCCTATGAATTGTTCAAACTTGTTCATATAAATGATAGTTCTTAATCTTGTTAGCAGCTGGCTTGATTACATTTCTATCATTGCTAATAAGAATGTTTCCAACGTATTTCTAATACATCAAAGTTGTATCTGTTTCCTCAAAATTGTTCTGCTTTCTTTAGGATGGTATAATATGATGGTAAATCATTATTTTTTTGGCCATTCTGAAATGGAAAAAGCATACATCGTCGTTCTAAATATGAACAGACACACATTCCAATCCGTTCTCCTAAACTAAAAAAAAAGGCATTATAAACAAAGTATCAGATATGCAAGGACGACATTCCTATGAATGTTACTGTGCTGTAGCTATAAGCTAAAATAATTTTTAAAACCTTTAAAACCGAATAAAAATTAGTCTACGCCTTGTTTATTATCAAGTTCGCATACACCGTGAAAAGTTAAAAATATGGGTACATCCAGTTTGTAAATAACATGTAATCACAAAATATATGTTCTTAGAAGCCAAATAACTTAGAAATACAGAACACGAAACCACCACTATAACAATACAGTTTCNACAAAATATATGTTCTTAGAAGCCAAATAACTTAGAAATACAGAACACGAAACCACCACTATAACAATACAGTTTTGACAATTTGAATATAAGTGAAACAATTCTGTGGCCCCTCATTGATCCGTCTTTTATACGTATTTACTAATGTACGAATAACAATTTTGGTTAGAATATACAAGACAAAAAAATACCTTACAAACAATATAAATAANACAAAATATATGTTCTTAGAAGCCAAATAACTTAGAAATACAGAACACGAAACCACCACTATAACAATACAGTTTCGACAATTTGAATATAAGTGAAACAATTCTGTGGCCCCTCATTGATCCGTCTTTTATACATNAACCACCACTATAACAATACAGTTTCGACAATTTGAATATAAGTGAAACAATTCTGTGGCCCCTCATTGATCCGTCTTTTATACATATTTACTAATGTACGAATAACAATTTTGGTTAAAATATACGAGACAAAAAAATACCTTACAAACAATATAAATAACATTAATAATCAAAAACGGTGGAATAACAAGTATTGAAGTCGTACGGCAAAACTGTTTTCATTGGAAGGGAATAAAATTTATCTTCTATAATTATTTTTCACAAAAAATCAATTTAACCATAGGTCAGCGATACAACCCTCCTTTTTGGTCAATGCATTTTATTACAGTGGTATATCCTGAGCATACTGACCTTTATAGGAGGGTAACAGCGGCTTAAGATCTGGGGCCATAACATGAGAGACGCCTCCATTAAATGGTTATACACTGAAGAGCCAAAAAAACTAGTACATCTGCCTAATACCGTGTAGGGCCCCGCGAGCACGCAGAAGTGCCGCAAGACGACGTGGCATAGACTCGAATAATGTCTGAAGGTATGCAGGAGGCAATTCACACCATGAATCCTGCAGGGCAGTCCACAAATTCATAGGAGTGCGAGGCGGTGGAGATCTCTTCTGAACAGCACATTGCAAGGCATCCCAGATTTGCTCAATAATGTTCATGTCTGGTGATTTAGGTGGCCAATGGAAGTGTCAAAAGTCAAAAGAGTGTTCCTCGAGCCACTATCGACATTTGGGGTTTCGCATTGTCCTGCTGGAATTGTCCACATCCGTCGGAATGCACAATGGACATGAATGGGTGCAGGTAATCGGACAGGATGCTTACCTATCTGTCACCTGTCAGAGTCGTATCTAGACATATCAGGGGTCCCATTTCACGCCAACTGCACACGCCCCATACCATGACAGAACCTACACCAGCTTGAACAGTCCCCTGTTGACATGTAGGGTCCATAGATTCATGAGGATGTCTCCATACCCGTACACGTCCATCCACCCGATACAATTGGAATCGAGACTCGTCAGACCAGGCAACGTGTTTCCAGTCATCAACAGTCCAATGGCGGTGTTGGCGGGTCCAAACGAGGCGTAAAGCTTTGTGTCGTGCAGTCAACAACCGTACACGAGTGGGCCTTCAGCTCCGAAAGCCCATATCAATGATGGTCCGTTGAATAGTTTGCACACTGGCACTTTTTGATGCTCCAGCATTGAAATCTGCGCCAATTTGAGAAAGGGTTGCACGTCTATCACGTTTAATGATTCTCGTCAGTCGTTGTTTGTCCCGTTCGTTCACAATCTTTTTCCGGCCGCAGCAATGTCGAAGGTTTGATGTTTTACCGGATTCATGATATTCACGGTACACTCGTGAAACAGTCGTACGCGAAAATCCAAATCTTATCGCTACCTCGGAGATGCTATGTCCCATCTCTCGGGCACCGACTATAACACCACGTTCAAACTCACTTAAATCTTGATAACCTGCCATTGTAGCAGCAGTAACTTATCTAGCAACTTTGCCAGACGCTTGTTGTCTTATATAGGCGCTGCCGACCGCATTGCGTTACTCTGATTGGTTCCATACCTCTGTTATTTGCATACGCATGTCTATACCAGTTTTTTTGGCTCTCCAGTGTATTTCCAGAAAATTATTACTTTAATGAAAACACCAAATTAAACCCTAGGATTGAGCAGCGACAGAATGAAAGGGCGATGAAAACAGGAAAACGCAAAGAAAACCTGTCGACTAGCAGCATCGTCGGGAATCAAACACGGATTGCCGAGGTGGGAGGCCAACATTGAACACAGACAGTCATCGGGACTGTATGTTACAGATGTTTAATGGGAATTTATTTGGCACCAAATCATTTTAACAGTGTAATGAATACCACTCAATTTTGGGATAAAAATAATTAAGTGACTCATGCCTCTTCATTGCTGTACACCTCCACACCGTTATATCCTATTTTTATGGTAGATGTAATTTTTTTGTGTGTTCAACTTGAATATTTCTTTGTCTAACTACATTGCTGATGGACTTGTAGAACTTTTTCTAATTTCGGGATCCTTAATTCCGATTGGGAACGACTCTCAAGGCTGCCCACAGAGGGTGGCAAAAGGTGCAGTTTACCTCCCGCCCTCAATCCCACGGAGCCTCAAGCCTTCATAGTTTTGAAAGAACATTCTGATAGCTTCTGTCGCCCAAAACAGCTGTGTCCTAAGCTGCCAAAATCCCTTGGGCAGCACTAAAATTTTGCTTTTGAAAAAAAAAAAAAAAAAAAAAAGGTGTGGAGAAGGGGGGTCATCAAGCACTTCAGTTCAGTCAGTTTTTTTTCTTTGCAGTTATTATTTTCCCTTTCAGTATCATCAGATCCCTTGAAAGTTTAAAGTTTAGCGAAGTTCAGGAAATATTTCCTGTATTTTCCATTTCCTTTAGAATTTATGGGTGTTTTCTTTTTGCATGGTGAAATTGTGAGCAAATAATATCTATTGCTGCCGCAATAGCAAATCCGTTTGTACTTATAAAAGAGTCTTCTTCATTCCGTCCATGGAACGGTTCAGAAAACAGTTTTGGCCACATTTCTTTACCATAGCTGATTTCATTACAGTAAGCATTGAAAGGACCTAAGAGTTTTCAGTGTTATTAGTCATAAATTTATGTATCCCAATTTTGACTAGATAGGCCTGATCCTGCTGTTTTCCTCTAAACTTAGTAATGCCTTACATTTTCTGTCTCTAACTCCTCATCCACTACTTTTCGAGGTATGAAAAGATCCACTTTCACACACACAAATCTACAGACATAACTCAAAAACATAATTTCTAAAATACACCTTTTGATGTTTGGGATGGCATGTGCTGCACCTATGCGTACGGACGTGGAAATGTTTAAGTTTTCAGAAATAAAATTTTACTTCAGAAACATTTGTTTCACTTTCATTTCTTTACGTCTATACAGGCTGGGTCACTTACGATGTTAACCTCGAATATTTTTGGATATACTGCAGATATCATTATCCTGTTTTCACCCAGTCGTTATCCTGTTTTCACCCAGATGAACTATAATAAATAGCTCACTAAACGACGTGTAGCGTCATGTCATAGCAATATTTTAATAATAGTGATATTGATATCAACTTGGAATTTTCAAAAATAACTATAGTAATTTCTGCTGATGGCAACGTCAATCTGAAAGAGACGAATTTAACAGCGTATCACTCTCCAAAATAGGATAAGTAGTTTTGGGGAAATTACTATCATTTCTCTGGTTGTACCATTAGACTGCGTGCTGTCTCATTAGGACGTTCATGATATCATAACGAAATTTCACGCCTGGCTGATGGGTCACTCCAGCATGATGCAGCTAAGCGCAACTAATAGCAAAGTTGCAAAAGTGGAATAAAATGTCATTTAAAACTGATACTGGTCACACTTGGCTACATCAGGGTGGACCGGCACACCAATAAATTGGAAGGCAAAGGACTTGGTATATAGGGATGATTCACCAGTTAATGATGGTAACAGTTCTGCTTTTTTTTTTCTGTCAGAGCCTTGCATCAGATGAATGTCACAAACTAAATGGCGATGTGAAAACAGGAAATGGAGGTATCATGTGTTTGCAATAATAACTTCCCATGAACATCAATTTATCATGCGTTTCATTCCGAGGTACACATTTTTACATTGTACATTCACACCATCCCATCAACAAAATAAAAAAAAAACACAAAGGAAAGTGGTGATAAACACTGTCCTATTATTGCTTAATGTCAGAAAGTGATTGAAATGCACACCGTCGACAGCAATACACATTTGCAATAGCTTGTGCAAAGACACCTTCGATATTGTTGTACAAGCTGCGACAATACAGTGTTTAAAATCGTCCGGTGTCATCGGAACTAGTGCATAGACTTTATCTTTAAAGATTTCCCAGAGGAAAAAGTCCAATGGCGTCAAATCAGGCGACTGTGCAGGCCACCTAATAATGTCTTCACGCGCTATCCAACGACCAGGAAATAGCTGGATGAGCATTTGCCTAGCCACACGTAAGTGTTGCAAGTGGTACTTCCTCTAGGAGACCGGTAGCACTTTGGTAAGAAAGTAGGCATTTCTGTTACCTGTTACGGTTTCCTCAAGGATGTACGGACCAATCACACGGTCTCCAATGATCCCACACCAAACGTTTACATGCCACTACTGCTGATGTTCCACCTGCCGCAGCCAGTGCAGATTGTCAGCAGCCCAATAATGTATATTTCTGAAAATCGCATGTCCATAATTGGTGAATGTTGGTTAGTCTATTAACAGAATTCTTTGAAAAAAAATCTATTGTACTTATATTGCATCAGAAGTGAGCAACAGAATTTCATGCAGCACCCGTAATCCCACTGGTCAGGCTGCTGGTGAAATTACACCTGATACGGATGGAATCTGTTTGTGTACAAAATGTGAATGGCGCTGAACTGACTTATTCCAGAGCCACTCACAACCTCTCTGGGGCTAACATGTGTGTTACAAGAAACAGCTGCCAGAACATCTCTTCTTTCGCACCGTTCGTTGCAGACCTGCCCCTTACCCTTGGCATAGCATTCTAGTGCTCTTCCAATAACAATTTCTTGCACAGTCGCATAATTGTCATGATTGATGGACACTGCCTCTCTGGATATCGTTGTGCATACAACGCAACTGTTCTCTTCACATTCCTTCTGCATTCTCCTTAAAGAAGCAGCATATCCAATTTTCCTTGGTTCATGTATAACATTTTCTTCACACTCCACAGCACTCGACACACTAGCACTCCACAGTGAGAATACAGAGCTGCATGTCCTCACTGTCCCTTTTATACCGGTATGGTGGTGGCGCAACATTCCGTTTCCGTGAGATGTGATGTGAAGTATTTCCTTTTAGGTATGATATCATGAATATCCGCATCAGACAGTACACAGTCTGATGGTACAACCGGAGAAGTCCTACATTCTACACACTGTAATTTCTCCTAAACTACTTATCCAATTTCGGAGAGTGATACACCCTTGAATTCGTCTCTTTCAGATTGACATTACCAGCATCAGAAATTACTATAGTTACAATTGAAAAACCCAGTTGTTATCAATATCTTTATACATTGGAACCGCGTTATTGCGAGTATGGCCTATAGCGTCACGTCCGCTATTGCGATCATTTTTAAATGCACGGTTATTTTCCCTATAATTTCAAAGGTAGTTAATTTTGTTTATAACACAAGTCTGTTAATGAAGCCTTTCACTACAGCGATACAAACATTTATAAACTCGTATTTTTTAAATGTTTAAACACGTCGTATCGCAAATGACATCCACCTACTTGCCATGCCCGAGCCAGCCTTTGTTAGTCTGTGTCGCATGGCGACGCTCACGTCGGGGGAGCAGGGGAAGAGGTGTGTGCGAAGTTGTTGTGAGGGATAAGGAAGAGGGTATGAATGGAGACGGGAGAGTTACGATTAGGAGTAGAGCTAGTCGAGACCAAGAAAAGGGGGGTATGCTGGATATAGAATAGGACGGGGCGGAGGGGAATGGTAGGTACTGTTGAATGTAGTAGGGGTGGCGAGATGCCAGCAGTCTACTGCTCCTTTTATGTTGTGGGGATAGGAAGACTCTGCCGCTCTCCACGTACCACGCGTGTAAGGGGAAAAGCATGATTACGTCTAACAGTTGCTAGACAATACTACATTGTTTATGATACCGTATTTATTTGTGTATAGTGCGCCCTAGTATATAGTGTGCACCATGATTTTTGCAACAAGTACCAGGAAGAAATTTTTTAAAAATAAAATTGCAACAACAATTTGTGGCACCTTGTTAGTATGTAACAAATTATTATTCCTTTACATTAATGTGTGNCCTCTAGGAGACCGGTAGCACTTTGGTAAGAAAGTAGGCATTTCTGTTACCTGTTACGGTTTCCTCAAGGATGTACGGACCAATCACACGGTCTCCAATGATCCCACACCAAACGTTTACATGCCACTACTGCTGATGTTCCACCTGCCGCANGGACCAATCACACGGTCTCCAATGATCCCACACCAAACGTTTACATGCCACTACTGCTGATGTTCCACCTGCCGCAGCCAGTGCAGATTGTCAGCAGCCCAATAATGTATATTTCTGAAAATCGCATGTCCATAATTGGTGAATGTTGGTTAGTCTATTAACAGAATTCTTTGAAAAAAAATCTATTGTACTTATATTGCATCAGAAGTGAGCAACAGAATTTCATGCAGCACCCGTAATCCCACTGGTCAGGCTGCTGGTGAAATTACACCTGATACGGATGGAATCTGTTTGTGTACAAAATGTGAATGGCGCTGAACTGACTTATTCCAGAGCCACTCACAACCTCTCTGGGGCTAACATGTGTGTTACAAGAAACAGCTGCCAGAACATCTCTTCTTTCGCACCGTTCGTTGCAGACCTGCCCCTTACCCTTGGCATAGCATTCTAGTGCTCTTCCAATAACAATTTCTTGCACAGTCGCATAATTGTCATGATTGATGGACACTGCCTCTCTGGATATCGTTGTGCATACAACGCAACTGTTCTCTTCACATTCCTTCTGCATTCTCCTTAAAGAAGCAGCATATCCAATTTTCCTTGGTTCATGTATGNGCAACTGTTCTCTTCACATTCCTTCTGCATTCTCCTTAAAGAAGCAGCATATCCAATTTTCCTTGGTTCATGTATGACATGTTCTTCACACTCCACAGCACTCGACACACTAGCACTCCACAGTGAGAATACAGAGCTGCATGTCCTCACTGTCCCTTTTATACCGGTATGGTGGTGGCGCAACATTCCGTTTCCGTGAGATGTGATGTGAAGTATTTCCTTTTAGGTATGATATCATGAATATCCGCATAAGACAGTACACAGTCTGATGGTACAACCGGAGAAGTCCTACATTCTACACACTGTAATTTCTCCTAAACTACTTATCCAATTTCGGAGAGTGATACACCCTTGAATTCATCTCTTTCAGATTGACATTACCAGCATCAGAAATTACTATAGTTACAATTGAAAAACCCAGTTGTTGTCAATATCTTTATACATTGGAACCGCGTTATTGCGAGTATGGCCTATAGCGTCACGTCCGCTATTGCGATCATTTTTAAATGCACGGTTATTTTCCCTATAATTTCAAAGGTAGTTAATTTTGTTTATAACACAAGTCTGTTAATGAAGCCTTTCACTACAGCGATACAAACATTTATAAACTCGTATTTTTTAAATGTTTAAACACGTCGTATCGCAAATGACATCCACCTACTTGCCATGCCCGAGCCAGCCTTTGTTAGTCTGTGTCGCATGGCGACGCTCACGTCGGGGGAGCAGGGGAAGAGGTGTGTGCGAAGTTGTTGTGAGGGATAAGGAAGAGGGTATGAATGGAGACGGGAGAGTTACGATTAGGAGTAGAGCTAGTCGAGACCAAGAAAAGGGGGGTATGCTGGATATAGAATAGGACGGGGCGGAGGGGAATGGTAGGTACTGTTGAATGTAGTAGGGGTGGCGAGATGCCAGCAGTCTACTGCTCCTTTTATGTTGTGTGGATAGGAAGACTCTGCCGCTCTCCACGTACCACGCGTGTAAGGGGAAAAGCATGATTACGTCTAACAGTTGCTAGACAATACTACATTGTTTATGATACCGTATTTATTCGTGTATAGTGCGCCCTAGTATATAGTGTGCACCATGATTTTTGCAACAAGTACCAGGAAGAAATTTTTTTAAAATAAAATTGCAACAACAATTTGTGGCACCTTGTTAGTATGTAACAAATTATTATTCCTTTACATTAATGTGTGGTAATTGTGACATGTTTGGAAAATACTTTAATTAAATAACTCACGGCGCTAAAAGTCAAAACATTGTGGCGTGCTGTAAAATAACGGTACCCTACGGTTGTTAAAAGAAGAACCTCAACAACTGCGGTGTGCGGCCGGATTCCTTTTTCTTTTTGCTCTTTTTACGCAGTGATGTGCTTTTTTTTTTCCGTGCTGGAATGCCACCCCTCAAAAAAACGTTGTGTCGCCTCTTCCCTTCTCCTCACCCTGATCACCCTGAGAGGTTGGGTATCATCTGCCTTACACAGAAACAAAGAAGGCTTAGAGGAATTTATCGATCAGAAACATGAATGGGAAAGGAACTGGAGGGGAAACATAAACATGTGGAAACTCTGCTTAGCACCAAGACAGGATGTACGCTTTGACAATGCATGTGACCGCAGTGAATGGTGGAATGGCGCTGCAACATACACGTAACCTNAAGACAGGATGTACGCTTTGACAATGCATGTGACCGCAGTGAATGGTGGAATGGCGCTGCAACATACACGTAACCTTGACACGAAGACTGAACACAGTCATGTAACTTCTGCGCGCAATTCAGGTTACATTACTGATTGTTAACTTTTTAAAAACACAGAGTCAAATGCTGGAAGCAGCATGTACTAAATAAACACCAATAATGCATTATCACTGTCAAGAGAAATATTTACTTGCAAGTTATGTTATAATTATTTCAAATAAACATTTTATAACTGATTTTATATACCAATAAAAAATTGTCACAGCTACTGGAAACAGCCACGTCAAATTACCGAGCCGCCGCACAATTTCCATTTTCTTCAGTATATTTAATGACTGACAGCTTAAACCTCCCAGTGTGAGAAGCACGTGAGCTTCCGGCATTCATCATTACACGTTTATTGCCCATATATTGCGTAAGCACTGCCGTGAAGCAGTTGG
Organism: Clitarchus hookeri; assembly: GCA_002778355.1. Classification (NCBI taxonomy): domain Eukaryota; kingdom Metazoa; phylum Arthropoda; class Insecta; order Phasmatodea; family Phasmatidae; genus Clitarchus; species Clitarchus hookeri. The sequence continues at coordinate 229,333 of NQII01003222.1, forward strand.
AACAGGGACGTGGATAAGCCAGAGGAGTGGCGCTAGTAGTGATGGTTACTGGGGAGGGCTGGAGGGGCAAACTGAAGGGGGTGCTGAGAAAGAAAAAGAGAGAAGGGAGAGGAGTGATGATGTAAGAGCGAGAGATGAGATAACAGACTGTTCCGCTACACTTCCTTCTAAACATCTCCGGGCAATTTACAACTACCACTCCTTCCTTTATTTTTTTTTCCGTGTATAGCGCGCATCTCAAAAATTTTTTCCTTTATTTTGGGAAAAAAAGGGCACGCTATACACAAGTAAATATGATAGTTTGCACGTTTATTGCATCCTATGCTGAGCGGGTTTAAATCGTGAACGTAGCTTTGTGTGTTACGGTTTTTGTAAACATTAGTTCTGTTTAAATTATGGTGTGTGCTAATAAAAGAAAAACACTCTAAATTGCAACAAAGTTCAAAATCATATGCGAGTGCGAGGACGGTAATATTAGTAAAAGTGAAATTGGCACAATATATAACCTTCCACCATCAACACTTTTTACTATCTTAAAAAACAAGGAGAAAATCAAGGATGCTGTTCTTCTCAACAGAATACACCATTAGGGATTTAAAAAATTTGAACTGCACAGCATGTAGATTTTGAGTCAGCATTGTTAGAATGGTTCAGTCAGCAGCGNTCAGCATTGTTAGAATGGTTCAGTCAGCAGCGCTTGCAGGCCTGCCAATCAGTGGGCCTATACTAAAAGCAAAAGCATCAGAATTGCCACTAAGAATGAACATTGATGACTTTATAGTGAGGGCTGGCTACATTGTTTCAAGCAAAGAGGGATAGCACAGCATACTATATTGGGTGAGGCAGGAGCAGTTAATCAAGAATCTGTAAGCAACTGAAAGCCAGTTTTGGAAGAATTCCTAAAAAAAATATTAACCCCACGATGTATATAATGAAGATGAGTCTGCCATTTTCTACAACCTTTTACCTGATAAAACGGTTGCAGTTAAAGGTGATTGTTGTGTAGGTGGTAAAATAAGTAAAGAGCATCTTACCATGCTTCTATGCGCTAACATGGATGGTAGCGATAAACTCAATACGTTTGTGATAGGAAAGTCTGCAAAGTCACGCACATTTCGTGGTGAACGCAACATTCCATGCACGTACGACGGAAACAAAAAGGCATGGATGACTTCTGAACTCTTTAAAAAATGGCTTCAGTCTTTTGATGCTAGGATGGAGGAGCAAAATCGCAAAGTTGTTTTGTTTATCGATAACTGCCCCCCACACCCTGTTGTGACTTTACGAAATGTAGAGGTGGTTTTCCTACCACCCAACACTACAAGTGTAATGCAATCCCTTGACCAAGGTATTTTCCGCCAGGTGAAACACCATTTCCGCACAATTCTGGTGCATTATTTGCTACGGAAAGTGGCCATGGGGAAGGAAATGGTCAAATGGAATGTATTTGATTCCACCCGTGCAATTGCTGTAGCATGTGAAAAAATAACACCCCAAACAATTGCAGGTTGCTTTAAACATGCCGGATTCAAATTGTCCAGTGATGAAGAGGTGACAAAACCGCTTCCGGCTTTAGAAGAACCCGAGAATTGGGGGGTGCTGAAAGAAAAGATGGGTGCAGATATCAACTTCGAAGATTTTGTGGATGTAGATGCCTATGTTGGTATTTGTGGGCAAATGACAGACGCAGAGATAACTGACATTACAACACAAAAAGAGAGCAACAATAGTTCAAAGGGCGAGAATGGCGACTGAAACGTAGATGTAGATATTGCGCAGCAACCAACTAAGTCAGCTATAGCAGAAGCATTGGACGTACTGAGCAATTTCTACAAATTCTCAAATGCTTCTGTTTCAGACTTGGCTAGCTTTCAATGTGTTGAAGATTTTGTTTTAAAAAACCATATTTGTAAGGAAAAGCAGACAACACTTAATTGTTTTTTAAGAAGTGAGCCTAATTTTTGTAAATTATTCAGACTGTTGTGTGAATTATACTATTAAGTTAAACAGAAATATTAATACGGCTTGGTTGTATCTGTTTTCAATGTTGACATTTTTCAATTCCTTCAAAATATTATTCCTGATTGTCTAAATATTTTTCTAACCTACCAAAAAGCTACATTTGTTTACGTTTGAATAGATACATGTGTTGTCTGCGAGTTGGAACAAAATGTTACGAAAATGTACCGTGTATACACATTGGAATGGAGGAAGTGTATTATTGATCTGCTGTTTGCTTTGTCACCGCGAGAGACAGACAAGATAGGCGTGACGAGGGACAGGAGAAGAAAGGAAGCAGACAGATTGCAAAGGGGGGAATGTAGAAGAGGTAGCGAGGAGAAAGAGTATAGAGCAAAGGGATGAGACATGAGTCAAGGTTGAAAACGGCAGAAGAAAGTAGGAAGGGAAGTTCAGTGTTCTCCAGGCTTCGTGAGTGTGAAAGAGAGAGAGACAATGAGTGAGGTAGCGCGCTGATTGGTAGGCAACTAACTCCCTCCTACCGCCAGCAAATTTGCAGGAGGGGAAGAAGAATGGAGGAAGAAGCAACGTTGCCTCTGCTGGTCGTTACATAATGCCGCTGTCAGACGTAGATTTTTTGTACTACTTGTTACTGCATACGCATAGTGTACGGCATTCTTTAAACACAGAATCTACAAGGGCAAATACAATAACAAAAATTACGGGGCACTGTAAATTTTGTTATAACAATAACTCGCTATAGCTATAATTAATTTTGCCATTGCAGACTATCATTATAACGCTGTTCCGCTGTATTTAACATTGCTATGACACAATGTTATATACTGTTTAGTGAGGTGTTTATTACAATTCACCTGGGTGAAAACGGGATAACGATATCTTCAACGTTTACGGAAATATTCTAGGTTAGCGTCTTGGGTAACTCTTCTTGTATATTAAAACTAGCTGACCCGGCAAACGTTGTTTTGCCATAAAAAGTATTTCTAGTGATTATAGTATTAGAAAAAAATAACTATAACTTATTGTAAGTGTGTGAGGATGTGGTATATAAGTGGAAGAGGCATGGAGCTCTGTGGACGATGACGGAATATAAAATTAGATAATTTAATAAATATTAATAAAATGGAAATACAAACAATTACAGCTTTGCGATCAATAATAAAGTTAATTAAGAAGTACACTTAATTATTGAAAATATAATTGTAAACACGTCACTACTACGATCTGAGCACAAATGAATAAGAGAAAGGTTATTGTGTGAGAGAAAGTGGAGACCGGCTACTCCGTGCTGTGTCACTGGGAGACACCTGGTGGGAATAAATTGTAACCTAGATCGATAAATGATCGATGATAATTGATCAGTTATCGACCTAGGGTAAAATTTATTAAATTACTAATATCGCTATAAAAAAATAAGGGTTGGTGGTAGAAGGGTGAAAATTTAGGAGGGTATGTATTTTTTGATGCCACATCATAAAAAAATAAAAAATAAAAATTTTGTTCAAACAATAAAAAAAAATTGTTTGGGGGTGGCCACCCTTATTACTTAGGGGTGTAAAAAATAGATATAAATCTATTCTCAGACCTACCGAGTATACATAAAAAATTTCATAAAAATCGGTCCAGCCGTTTCGGAGGAGTTCAGTGACTAACACTGTGACGGGAGAATTTTATATATTAGATTGTAAGAAATTTTCATATTTGGTAAATAAGTCCATGTGTGTTTTATTCACTTTTACGTAAATCTTGTTACACTTTACGTGTAACAAGATTGATTGATGCAAAAATGTGCCTTCATTAAATTGTGTTTGATGTAAGAATGTACCTTCCCTTATTGTGTTTCCGAAAAAAATTTATTGCTGTATTTTCTAACATTCATTATACATTGCATTCACCACTGTTTCACACACCTATATTATTTTTTTATATTTATAATTTGCGTCTTTGAATTTTTTTCCGCAGTGTATGCAAATTTTAGATACTGTTGATCTGAAAGTAAATTTTATGACATGTTGATATTAATTCGTGTGAAGCGGAAAATTAATTAAGAGATGTAATAGTATAACCAGTGAACAACTACATGCTGTTTTTCGAGACATATAGTTTTATTTATTTTTCCTTAAATTTACTTGAACACAGTAAAAGATAACTTCAGCACAGAAGTATTATTGAATAGTAATTTAGATAGAGTAATGTGAAATGCGTGCGCGCAAAAATATGTGCACGGACACAGCACATGGCCCAGCAGGTCTCGGAGAGTTGGCGTGAAGCCAATGATGGACCACCAACAGCTAGGCAGGTGAAGGTCGGCTGGGAGACAGGGCATATGGCAACACTGTGTGGGAGGACGCCAGCAGAGCAGGCAGGGGTTGGGAAGAAGCACTCGGGTATGCGCATTATCTGGAGACATGGTCAGGCGACATTGTGACGCACCCTCCTCCCACGACAACTACCTCTTGACTGAGAGCTTCCTGCCAGTCACTAGACCTATATACAGGCCTGTGGAGTGATATGTAACATTATTTTGAGACTCTCTATCATGTAAAATTAACAGAACAAGAACTTGGATGTGAACCACCACCTTAACTTTGCATCTTTTTCGGGAATGTTTGGTAACTAACTTCTGAATTGGCTTTTCCACTTAATTACTTACAATTTTGCACCACAACCCCTGGCATATTTACTATGTGTAGGTTTTATTGTTCAGGTGCAATCATATTAAACAGTGTTGAAGAAAAATTTCTTTAGAGAATCATGGCACTAAATAACCAAAAATGCCATCTCAACTAACTAGATGAACAAACCCTGTGAACAGGCCAACATTACACAACTATTCCAAGTTCAACTCACACAGCACTTGCAAAAATAGTGTAAACAAACAAAGGGGGAAAAATAAAAAAATTTTAACATTACACTGTAAAAAATAAGCCCATTTTGCTAAACAATATGGAATAAATCTGGACCACGTTGCTTAGCAATACGGCAGAATTCACAATTGTGTTTCAAAATGCTCATTATCCCCTGCTTGGCTTTGGCTCGGGCCACTGACCCGGGCGGGCTGATCTTGTGATGTCACGTCGGCCTCCCTCGAGTACCATTAGCCAGGAGTCATTTAGATCAGCATTTTACGGTATTTAACAAATATAACATATTAACATATAATTTTGTTGCAAAAGTCATGCAAAAACAACCAATGTAAAAGTTTAATGCAATTTATTCATATAGGAGTAGAATTTATTCATATAGGAGTAGGGGGTGGGTTATAATCAGTTCAAATAAAAATAACGACCTGTTCAAAATAACTACCCTTTTTCCAGGAACTCTGATAGGTCATAGTACCGAGAGCTCACTGTACATAGTTCCAGGGATGCTCATGGATGTGGAAAACCGCAAATGTTCAAGACACCTACATAAATTGGGCGTAACATTGCCATTTACCATATTTACATACATATCTTTAGCAGTGAGAAGTTTAATTTGGAGAAAGGACATCCCTCAGAGAAGCCAGAAAATAATACATAAATCATATGTGTTGGAAACTTGGTCATAGTAAAGAAGGGAAGTGAGTGAAGTGCAGGTAAGTGAAATGAAATTTCTGAGAAGACTAAGGGTAACAAAAATGGACAGGATGTGGAACGATAATATAAGAGAAATAATGAAAGAAGTTACATTACAGAACAGAATAGAAACAATGAGGCTGATATGATACAGACATGTTAAGAAACTTGAAGGAGAGAGGATACCGCAGAGGATACACAAAATATGTATGCATGACAAGAGGCAACGGGGAAGAACTAGGGATGGATGGCTGAAGGGATTTGAGGAGTATGTTAGGAGGAGAGATGAAGACTGTAGCGGAGTGAAAATGAAGAAGTGGTGGGGAAAACAGAAAACTGAGAGGCCTGTGCTGCAAACAGGACCGGCCAGCGACTGGGACCTGTTCCTGATGATGATTTATGGCAGTGAAATGATTTTCTGCACTCTCAAATACCACATATGTGCAAGTAAAGATGTGTATGGGGAAGACCACTCTTGATTTAATCTTTTAAAAAAAGCCTGTAAGTTATGTGTGAACATGCTGTGCAAGATTAATATCCAGCTGTCACGTGGCAGTGATTTGAAAACACAGCATGACGTTTCAGGATGCATCTCTCCCAATCCTAGCAACCACTTACATTACACTCATGTGTGTCAACAAGCAGATGTAGAGATGCCAAGCTGAATTTTTGCAGTGCATCTTCATAAACCAACTACACTTGATAAATATTTATCTTTCAAAGCTCAAGACCAAGGAAATGCAACGAGTCTGTCGATAAGCAGGCAAACGTGGCAGTACTAGGCTGAATGTTTGCAGTGCACATTCATAAAACAGACAAATATTGATATATTTAATATCACGTGTCATTCAGTGTGTCGGCTGGCCTCTGCCTGCTGAAAAGTGGAAACAGCGCAGTATTCTACCAGACAGAACAAAGAATGCAAGTAGCATCAGGGGAAAGGACTTTGAACTTATCGTGCCCTCTGTCACTACAACCCCTTCCCCCCTCCCCCTTTTCTTATGTTTCCTCCTCTTCCCGCCCTTGTATAGCTTTTTCCATTTGCCGTTTTCAAAACAGTTATCGGTGTTGTTAATGAGAGTTTTGAGCCATGCTGTTGTGCAATAATGTGCTTGTATTACTAATGTGTGTGCCAAGCGAGCATGTTTATTTACATTATACGTGACCCATGCACAAAGTCGTTTTTTTATACACGTGAGTGATGAGCTATCGATTGTTCTTATTAATTTTTTGACTTCCTTAGAAATAAGTTAAAACATTAAAGCATACTGTATGTTGACAAATTTCTGAACATGTTTTGGAGGAAACACATTTTTTTTTAATGCCAATATTTCACAAATTTGCAGCACCCCACTTTCTATAAACATTTTTTTTTGTAAAAATGTGCAGCCTATACATGCTGAAATAGAGTATATGGATTGTGTCACTACCATTAACTGGCATGTCACAATCNGTATATGGATTGTGTCACTACCATTAACTGGCATGTCACAATCTGTGAATTCTTTTTCCGAACTGCGCTCAGTGCACCCTTATTGTAAGTTAGGCCATGTGCACAACTCATGATGATTTACAGAGAAGCTTTGTCTCAAGGACTCAAGGACCACACTCTCTGCCACTACAGACAGATTCTTATCAGCACTGCTAAGCTCGATGCTGCACCCAACGGCAGCTAAAGCTTATCCCTCCCAGCAGGATGTTTACACCTTCACATGTACTGGACGTTTGCTTCCCACTTGTGCTTTATGCACTACAGCTAGTGTATCGTACAAGATGGTTTTATTCTGCAGACATCTAGCTTTTGAAGTAATTCAAGTGATGGAGTATATGCATTTTCAGAATATAACTTTTTTCATAAGATGTGTGTGTATTGAAATTAATTAATATTTAAATTACAAATCTATTTTTCTCATAAGAAGCTACTGAAAATTGACTTTTTATTTGGATTTGAAAATTTCTGATGACAAGAGGTTATTCGGAAGAAGTCTGCCTATTAAATCAAAATTTCATTTAAAAGAGACAATATTAAACACTAACTTTCTAAGAAAATGCAATTTAGAAATTAATTTTTAATTTTTTGGTGTCAAAATCAGTTAGTTTCTATCATGCAACAGAATAAATTTTGCAACAGCATTCTCAGAAACAAAGTCGCAAAATCAAGGTTCTACTGTATTTGAAAGTTACTGCACAAATGTAAATGAACAAAGTGGACACAGTAACTGATACCACAAGACTAAGGGTTAGCTGCATGCACTCAGAGTCTGGCAACAGTGTAGAGAGTGGCACACTGCACGAGGTGTGCTACATGCAGGAATTAAAAAATACTTCAGGATTTCAGACATTATTTTTTAAGTATGTAATTACACAGTTGGTTGAAACAGTCTGCAGATAAGGCAGGCCAACTGTAGTCACACATCAACAGATAGCAATAGTCTATTTGCAGTATNGTTGGTTGAAACAGTCTGCAGATAAGGCAGGCCAACTGTAGTCACACATCACTTGATTGTTCAACAGATAGCAATAGTCTATTTGCAGTGTCTTCACCCTTTTTGAATCCAAATTTCAAAAATCACCCCATGTACTGTGTGTGTGGTTATTTCCCAAAAACATCATGTATCATAAGCATTTTATACTTCTGTTAACATAAAAGTATATTAATTTTGGTTAAATTGAACTTTTAATTATATTTTATTTATAAATACAAATAAAAACAGAGAAAATAGGAGTGTTGGTAATGCCAAGTAACAAATAGTTCTTCTGTAAATAAACTGAGTGCGCATACATGTGGCATGGTGTTCATTTGGTGTAATTTTCTAGACTAAGTTAAATTCTATTTGCATGAGGTGGAGCAATAGCCTAAGAGTAGAACATAAGCACAGATTCAGAAAAGTTGGGAGTAACCATGAATGGTGCCTTATGAAAGACTTGCATCACACAATGTTCAGCCAAGCCCTATATTATACCAAAACTTCCAATCCTGCACCTTTGGGGTGGGCAGGAATGTTCTCAATAATTGTATACCATGTCCAAAATAATAGCAAATCTCCTTGAACACCATCTATTAAACCATTATGTTCTAGGAACAGGGTTACGGCTGACTCAACTTTCATCCCATCAAGCTCTGCTTTTATCCTCTAGTCGAACATTCAAATCCAAATTATCTGTAGCAGTTACATAAAATTCATTATTCTGTATATATTAATCTGAAGGAATGCAAATTTAAATTTTAAAATGTGTGGTAATTTAAATTATATTAAAGCCCAATCACATCTTTCGTACAAGTAAAATTTCAATACGCCATCTTCACAAAATGATGTGTTATAAAATTTGTAGCCCAATGCATTAAATCATTCCTTAATAACGCACCTCAAAACAGACTCAAACAATTCAACAGCTCCACACAAAGAACCACATGCCACACAGGAGCCATCCTTCTTCCAGCTAAGGGCAGTGATGCTGTAGAGATGATGGACCTCAACTGGCTGGTTCTCCTCCCACTCTGACTTGCGTGGACTCCAGCTGAACACACGTACCCTTCAACACACAAATGGCTAATGTTACACTTCAAATTATTATCACACACATGAAAAAATTATAGTTCAAAGTTAGTTACATCCCTACAGGATTATCAAAGGCATCCATACTGCTCATGTGGTGTGGGGGTCTGACTCGTAATGATTTGCACACTGCCAAATGAGTTAGCAACCGAGCAGTCTGAATATATGCAATGAAATGGTGCCAACCCGTATTATTTACATGATGGGGGTGTGTACGATGTACCATAACTTCCTTTTATCAAAGATCTTGGTTTAATTAATATGTATACCAATTTGTCTTCCTCTAATGTAAGTACTTTGCATAATATCCCATGTAATATGCTTTTCGCCCTCCACCTTTAAGGGTTCCTACAGCCCTCATTATTGAAGATGGAACTCATTTTTGCAGTCACGAATCACGTGCCTGAATTTGTAAACATGTTTCCTAAACATGTGTGTGTGTCTCTCTCTCTCTCTCTCTCTCTATATATATATATATATAAAATATAGACACACACACCGAGGAAAACTTTTTGAGGCTTTACTTTAACTGTACAAATTTCTGTTGTTCTTTAACTTTTATCTATAGTCAGTTCATTTTGATTAACTTAACATTATTCACTTCATTTTCCCAGATTTTAACTTCTAACTTGTATCATTTAATTTTTTCGGACTTTAACGTTAACTTTAATCAGTTAGATTATTTTGTTAATTTTCCAATGTATGATAATTGAAGACAAATCAGAATCATACAGAGAGATTTTATATAGACTATCAAAGTAGACTATAAATAGAAATGTAAGTGCATGCACAAAATGGTTTTTGTAGATTTTAAAGAAGAATGATTTTCATACATTTGACATTTGAGTGAGTACAATGAGGCAAAGATGTGTGTCCAGTATTTATTTATCTACGTGGTTTTATCATGTGCAAGCATAACAACCAGTCAGCCTAAATTTGTAACTAAATGTAACAACTTTTTGAGCTGATCGGTGATACTCCACTAAACTGTAATCTCAACAAACATATTTTCAGTGCACATATTTTGTTAACTTGGTACACCAGGAAATTGTTAGCATAAAAGTGGTTGTTACTGCAAGCAGGCAAGTAGATCTTTGATTTAAACAGGAACTGTAAATGATAATGATAAATAAGACATGGACAAGTACCAGTATANGTTAGCCTAAATTTGTAACTAAATGTAACAACTTTTTGAGCTGATCGGTGATACTCCACTAAACTGTAATCTCAAATCAGTGATGTAAACATATTTTGTTAACTTGGTACACCACTTCAGTACACCAGGAAATTGTTAGCATAAAAGTGGTTGTTACTGCAAACAGGCAAGTAGATCTTTGATTTAAACAGGAACTGTAAATGATAATGATAAATAAGACATGGACAAGTACCAGTATANCAGGCAAGTAGATCTTTGATTTAAACAGGAACTGTAAATGATAATGATAAATAAGACATGGACAAGTACCAGTATATAACCAGGAAGTAACACGGTTCATTTCAACTAACTTCTTGTAGTCAGTTAGTTATGGCTGAAACCACTCTAACAGTATCAGTATATAACAGAGAAGTAAAGTCTGTTCACAGTAAACTGAGCTTTTTTGAAAGCATTATGTAAGATAGAGTACTCTTCCACCATATGTAAAATTAACATTGCCATGGGCCTCAGTACTTTATTCATGGGTTAGTGAAGTAAAACTCTGAAATTATCAGGGAAGTAAATACCGGAGAAAGTAAATTTTCCGAATGTTGGTTATACGTACAAACAGTTATACATACTCGTTTTAAAAATAAAGAGAATAGAAAAAACACTAAAGTCTCTTTCGTCACAGTGTTTCCCTTACCCGCGGAGGAGAGACAAGCACTTGTGTTGGCTCTTGTGATGTGCCCTTCCAAGTGTTGTTCACAGTAAACACGTCCAGGAGGGGGTCGTTACTTGCTAACTGATTTAATTTTTTTTATTTAATGTACAGTTTCTGTTTTGGACAAGCTTACTATGTTCTATGCATGTGTAATAAATTTTACGTTGGGTGAAAATTATTTTTCACAAATTCTTTACCATCATTTTCAACATATTTCTGTTATCTGGATTTTCGATTATCTGAATTACCTTTGGTCCCTATTAGTCCAGATAATTGACTGTCTACTGTATTTTACACATTTAATTATTTTTCTTCTCATATGCATTAAAAAACACAAAACAAAAGAAATCACTTCCTTATTCACAAATGTTTACCTCACACTTTTAATTCAACGTTAAGACTACTTTCCCTCCATTGTTGCCAACTTTACTGGGTATTTGCCATTCAGCATATCCATTCAAATACAAGCAGGTAGGGCCAGTGACATTTTTCAAAGGTCAATTTCAAAAGTGCTTAAATAACCATGAACAGCATAAAATATGGTTTACTTACACACTGCTTCGGCCAGTTAAGTATAACAAAAGACACAGTAAATTAACGGAAGATGAAGGAGGTTGGGCAGATTACAATCGACAGAATTAAAGGTTTACTAGTATTGAGCAGAGTTAAAACCAATCAATTTCTATTTTTCATTTTCCAGCTTAATCCTGATGAAATTTACGTTGGTTACGTTGGTGTAGCATACATGCAGCACTTATGCCAAAAATCAGACTTTTATTTAGACCATCTCAGTTTATCCAGGATATAACTGCAAAGAAAAACACTAATGCTNTATGCCAAAAATCAGACTTTTATTTAGACCATCTCAGTTTATCCAGGATATAACTGCAAAGAAAAACACTAATGCTTCTGCAACCAAATAATATTGAGAAATTTATTTTAAGAGCTACGACATTAGTTATACAGGCTGAGTATAAAAGAATACCCCTAATTTGTAGGTCTATAATATCAAAACCAAACAACCCACAACCTTGGTTGACCAATCATATGAACCGTTGAACTGTGAAGTTTGTTTACAATATCTTCATAAACGTTCAATGTGACCACCACGAATGGCCCGAACGACATCTACGCGATAATCAAACTCGTTCCACGCTCTTGTCAGCATGTCCGATGTTACGGTTTAGATGGCGTCCATAATTATCGTTTTGAGGTTGTCAATGTTGGCCGGCAATGGTGAATGAAACACTTGATCCTTTATGTACCCCTATAGAAATAAATTGCACGGGGTAAGATCCGGGCTTCTTGGGGGCCAGTGATGAAGATCCTGGTCACCAGCTGCTCCTCGACCAATCCAGCATTGCAGCAACGTCTCGTTCAGGTATCCGCGAACAGCTAGGTGCCAATGGGGTGGTGCACCATCCTTCTAGAAAATGAAGTCCCACGCCGCCTCTTCTAACTGAGAAAACAACCACTCCGTAAGCATGTCCAAATAAGGGATTCCAGTAACAGTGGGCTCGTGAAAAAATAAAGGGCCGAAAACCGTGTCTTTGGATACAGCGCAAAACACATTCACTTTGGGAGAAGCACGCTCGTGTTCGGTGGTTTCATGTGGAGGCTCCTGAACTCATATTCGCACATTGTGCTGGTTCACCTTACCATTTGTATGGAACGTCGCTTCATCGCTAAAAACCAGTTTAGACAGGAAGGTATTGTCTACCTTGTTCTGGGCAAGAACGAATGCGCAGAAATCATGTCTCNTGTCTACCTTGTTCTGGGCAAGAACGAATGCGCAGAAATCATGTCTCAGTTCTTTATCCCTTTCGGTAAGAGCCTGTACAAGCTGTAACCTGTATGATTTGTACAGCAATCGCTTTTGCAACACTGTCCATACTGTCGACTGAGGGATTTGCATTTCCCGGCTAGCATGTCAAGTTGATTTTCTCTGACAGCGAACGAACGCTTGTTGAATCCATTGCACATTCTCTTCGGACACACACGGCCGCCCAGAACTTTTGCCTTCGGAAAGGCACCCTGTGTCGCAGAACAGACGAAACCAACGTACGATACTCCACCTATCGGGAGGACGACTTCCGTATTTGCAACGAAATTCATGTTGAACAGTCGTAACCGATTCACATTTAGCAAACTGAATAACACAGAATGCCTTCTGTCGTTCCGTCGCCATCATGATGCGGACTAACACACAACACACGCTCATAGTGCGCAGAGAGACGCTCCCAGTGTCATCTCTCCGCACATAAAGGAAAGATCAGACCGTCCCCTTCACATTGACATATCGAATGCTAGCTCGTTTCCCCCTCACCACCTCAAACCGAGAGTTATGAACGCCATCCAAACCGTAACACCGGACATGCTGACAAGAGCTNGTTTCCCCCTCACCACCTCAAACCGAGAGTTATGAACGCCATCCAAACCGTAACACCGGACATGCTGACAAGAGCTTCGAACGAGTTTTATTATCGCTTAGATGTCGTTCGGGTAGCTCATGGTGGTCACTTTGAACATTTATGAATGTATGGTAAAAAAAACTTCACTGTTCCACGGTTCATTTGATTGGTCAATCAAGGTTGTAGGTTGTTTGGTTTTGATATTATAAACCATTGCTACTGTTAAAACCAAACATTTATTTTTAACTCAAAATTTGGCATTGCACATAATGGAAAATTGTAATGAAAATAATGCAAACCTGTGAATATAGAAAACAAGATTTATACAACTTCAATGGAAATTTTCAATAAAATGATGTTAGTCTTAAAAAATTCTAAACATAGGAACACAAAGAAGTTATTTTTTATAATTAATAAATCATTACAAACTGGAAAATAAATTTATATGCAACTTCCGATTACTTGCTTTACTTCACTCTGCATAAATGTTGTTGCAATCCACCCAAAGGTTCAAACTAGTACAGTACCTTGANTTTATACAACTTCAATGGAAATTTTCAATAAAATGATGTTAGTCTTAAAAAATTCTAAACATAGGAACACAAAGATGTTATTTTTTATAATTAATAAATCATTACAAACTGGAAAATAAATTTATATGCAACTTCTGATTACTTGCTTTACTTCACTCTGCATAAATGTTGTTGCAATCCACCCAAAGGTTCAAACTAGTACAGTACCTTGATGTATCAACTGCACTTGCCTGTCATAGCTGCCAAAAGCAACAGCTTGCCCACTAGGACTACAACATGCCACAGTGAACTCCTTCTCAGAAACATCCTTCCCATAGTCAAAGTGGCAGGTCACCCGCCCATCTTTGCCATACACTGACACACGCCTGTCACATCCTGCAGCAAATATATGACCCAGTGGCCATGCGAGGGCATATGGTGGAACTGGATGAGTTGCAACACGACCCTAGAAATAATTTTAATGACAATTTAAATAACTGTTTGTTGTAAAAATTTTATTTTAAAACATGTCTACTCAGAAGTATATCCAATCATAAGCCTAACAAAAAGAACTTTCAATACAATGAGCAATGAAAGGCGTGTAGAACATAAGCAAATACCTACATATCTTCTAATGCTAAAGATTTTGTCTTCAATGATACCACCTTTCCATATGCAATGAAGCAGTGGCACTGCTTCACTACCATTGGCTGAGCTATAAAGAGGCAGCCCATCTATAATGCATTTGTTTATTCCAGATGTCCCAGTACAGGTCTGTCGGACTATGTGCCTGAAAACAGGAACAAATTTAAGCTTCTGAAGCTGTTTTGTATTCTAAGGGGGGAAAAAAACTTTTATTACGCTTGGACCTATATTCAACATTTTTCGGAGGGATACACGAATAGTCCCCATCTCCACAAAGAATAATCAGTGAACTTCAAGATGGTGGCGTGGTAAGTTCGGGCATGTCTAAACTCATCGATTATTATTCTCAAAAGTGTATACTGTGTGTTCTCTAAACATTTTGGTCCTCCGAGGATGGATATTCTAGTGCCTCGTAAACTCAGAATAATTAATCAATTAATCAACGTGTTGTGTTCTCGTTTGACACGTACTGTGCGATCAAGATACCATGCACGTGTGATGAAACTGCCGGTGCCGGTGTAGAATCCACTCAAGAAATTCCTAGCCCTCTTCACACTTTGTTTACTGTTTCAACCAATTTAATTGTCATTTTTGTGTATGACATTGGTTATTGTGACCTTGTGCAGTGGCCACGAGGGTGAGTAATCGCATTTGTTGTCTCGTTTGTTGTGCTGTGTTTTTTTCCTGCCTTCAAGTGTTGCCATTAGTTTTGAAAAAATTGTTGATTTTCCTGGGGAAAATAACAGCACATAAATAAATCTTTTCAGATTTATTTATCATTTACGTTGCAGGTTCTTTGTTTATTGACTAGCATAAACTGATTTCCTTGTCAATGACATACATACATACATACATACACACACATATACATACATACACACATATACATGCATGCATACATCCCTTTCTCTCTCTAAATGGGTTTCAAGGCATTTTTATTGAAAATTAAGCTGCAGGAAGTGAAATTAAAACATATGAATGAAAGAGTACAAGCACTACTGAGGGCTCCAGTTGTTAGTGTTGAAATTGTTCATGGGTTGAATGAGTGAAGTCTGATGTTCACATCTCGGTGTAATAAGTTCCTTCAGTTAGATCCGCTCCCCAATGAATGTGATGAAAATATTTTCACTGCAAAACATGAAAATTTCTTCACCTAAGTATCTGACCTTCTATGTGCTTTAAACTCATTTCTCTCCATGCTAATTTGGTCACGCACCTCCATCTGCTGCTGTTACCACTCCATCTTCAAGTGTTAAGCTTTGAAAAATTAATTTTCCTTCATTTGAAGGTCACTGGGAGGAAAGGCCTCTGTTCTCGCAGTTGTACCAGGCCACAGTTCACGAAAATCAGTCCATAGCAAATGTGGAAAAATACAAGTAGTTGTTCGGATGTCTCAAAGGAAAGGCATTGCATCTTGTAAAAATCTCCCTGTTACAGCTGAAAATTACCCTGTAGCCTGGAAATTAATGACATCCCATTACCAGAATGTAAGAAAGTTCACTACACTTTATATAAACAGGATCCTTGAACTTCATCCTGTTACTCTGTAAATCACCATACAATCACGCATTTTGTTAAAACCTTTAATGAGAATGCTCGGGCATTGGAGACTATAACATAACCAAAGAAAAACAAGTTTTAATAACAGTTTTTATGCGGAAATAGATGTAGACCTGCACACCAAATTCAAAAACTCACGTAAAGCAAGTGTTGACACATTACCTAAATTACAGAGATAATTGATTTCTTACATGGAAGAGAACAGACAGGAATTGTGGCATGAATGTCTGAGATTGGTGGTGTCAGCAGCAGTAATAGCACTCAAATTCCTCACAAAGGTACATTTTGAAACAAGTCCAATAATGTGATCTTTGAGTGAATAGTGCAATGGAGGTGAATACTAGATGGAGAATTTTGGACATTCACCATTGTGATGCAGGTGTCTGCCATGAAAAAACAAGACTGAACATGAAACAATAGAAAAAGTAATAAACCCATGTTTTTTTGGTCTCCTCCTCAGACGCACTTGTGTGTTCTGCCTGAAGATGGGAACACACAGCACTTCCCGAAATGTCACATTCTGTCGGGTCTGGGAAAACTACTGTGTTAGTGCAAGTTTCTTCATTGTCTTTATTTGCCAGTGTTGCCCTATTTGCATAAGCAGATAACCAGCCTATGTCGTCTTTGGTGTGTTGTCTGTTGGCCATATATATAGTTTTTCGTATATGTGGTATATTAGTTTTTCACATTTAGCTTGCTGTCCTGTTTTATTTTACTCTATTGCTACATGGAATTTTCTGGCTTTGTACAGACACATTCTTGACTGCAGCATACCTGGCTCGCAATCAGTCATGTATGGTAAAACTGCTGTTTTTTGTTCTTACAAATTTTTTATATCGTCATAATTTTTTTTAAGCAGGTTTTTAGTCTGTGTTGTTTTCTATTTGTTATATATTGGCCGTGTATATATACATATATTTTTCGTAACTAGTTACTCTCCTGTTTTTTGACTATATTCCCTCTTGGAATTTCCCAGTGTTGTTATTGATTTTCTCATCCACACGTTACCTGTCTTATTAAAGTATTTTTTGTGTTCAGTCTTGTTTTTCCATGACAGACATTTGCATCGCAATGGCGAATGTGCCTAAAATCACCAGTAATTTGCATTGGGCAACAGTGGATCCCTCTGTTCACACACAACTAGATACCCTTCCACTAGCAGATCCTCATTTCGACAAGCCTGCCCCTGTTGATGTAGGGGGCAATTGACAAAACATGCAGGTTGAGATAATTTTGAGAGCATATTCTCGGTCTATGTAGTAAGTACTTATAACGTTATTTACATAAACACATCTAATAACAATTCTTACTTACACGTAAAAAGTTTTACATGTGATACATTTCTCAAATTTTTTAAAACATGGAAAATTTTGGAATGTTACATTATTTATTGAGGTAGATTTTATTTAACACAAAACTCGACAACCGTAACATTATATTAAAATCCCATTCCATAATTGTTTTCTTGTTACTATTGCTAAAGTGAAATACTTGACATAATTTGCAAAAAAAAAAATTTGTGACGTCTGAAAAAAATTAACTAATTTATGATAGCACAATAGCAACATTTCAATTAAAATACACACACAATGAAAANATGAGTGACGTCTGAAAAAAATTAACTAATTTATGATAGCACAATAGCAACATTTCAATTAAAATACACACACAATGAAAATTCTTCTTACAATGTCTTATAAAGGAAGTTTTAAAATTTTGTATTGCTAATCAGAATTTACGTAGCGCTGATAGATTTTTAATGGATTCATAAACAAACTACATTCCGTATACCGCAACGTTATGGTAAGTTTCTCTAGACAGTCAACAGGATGCACCATTGTCCAATTGGTGGGCAGCGTGCGCGCAGTGTCACATACAAAACTGGTGTTGTTGCCACGTCTCTCATGTGAAAAAGGTGACAGCAAATTTATTGTGCAGTTGATGCAATGTGTATTGTGTATTAAGACAACGATAATAGGAAGAAAAAAAAGTGTGTTTACTACCGCCTGAATCAAACAAAGAAAACTCTTGCAATAAAATTATATTATCGGAAGAAGAAAAGTGAAAGCTTTAATAAAGAAACCAGTGAGAATGTTCAGTAACCACCGCCTATATCTCACAGTAGTTAAATATTGTTTCGTTCTGGTAAACATTTTTAACCATAAAATACTTTGCGGTACAAAAATGTAATAATCATTTAATATATGGTGCTGTTACATCATCTGGAGTTTTAAAAATTCTGTGAGTTGAAAGATTCGTAGGAAGCACTCTAAGTTCTAAAAGTACTTGAATAATTTTTTACTTTTTCATTGGAGACTGGCACTGTATGAAGTGGTTAAACGTTTTGATAACTAGATAAATGAGATAGATACTATCCTACAATATGCCTACTATAAAAAAGTGAAAAGTTAGTTATTTATGTCACTCAGTCACGTTGGAAAGGTGAAGACAACATAATGTCATTAATTCTGTGCGTTCCAAACAGTATACATTTGGAGAGGCTCTATGTAGTGCTGTGCTGAATGTAGTGCTGGCTATAGTCAGGGGAGGGTGGGAAGCTTATTCGCGTGCCACATATACACGAGTTCAGACTAAAAATGTGTTATTTTTTACACCATCCCACCCTCATTTCCCATAACCGGAATTTTCCCTCAACCGGAATAGCCCTTCCCCGACGATTACAGTGGAGGGGTGCTCTACTGTACTATGAGTACTTGAATTCCTGTCGTATAGAGATATATATATATATATATAATATCATATCAATACTATCGATAGTACCAGTTGTAGACCATCTGCGTTGTTTTGCAATCACGTGTTAAAAAACAATTGATGCATGCACTCTTTTGGTGTATGTACTATCTGCTTTGAATTGACATTATGGGAAAACAAACGATTGACGGATTGTTGAATGTGGTCAGCAATTAGTATGTTTATATGAGGATTTTGATGGGAACACAATAAATAACACGGAAAATGTGGTACAGCAAACAGGCAGCAAAATGTACAGCTTGCATGGCGACACAAGTTTTATGTAGTCATTAGATACTCTGCAATCTCACTTCTAGAATAGAACGTCAATCTTGGAACAGCTTTTGCAATAAATTTCTAGACAAGGAATGTTTTACTCCAAATTTTTCTCATGCCTTGTGATTTATGGTAGAGTCAAGGCCAGGTGACCTTATCATGTAACTGAATTGTTTCTCGTACAGAAGCAATGTACTTGCAGGCTGGTACTTGTCAACACACCCACACACAAATGCATGTGCACTCACAGAAGTCCACACATTTTTGCATGCTGATGCACGTTTGTAATGTTTTTGTTGGGTAAAAGAAATTATTGTCTCTACTAAACCTCTGTAAAAAAAAATTTTTTATTTTTTTTCCAAAAAAATATTAATGATCACACATTTTGTACATATTTAGTTTCAGGTGGCAGAAGTACACAGCTCACACTGAGAGGCTAATAGCAGAGGACTGTGAAAGAGAGTTTNCATATTTAGTTTCAGGTGGCAGAAGTACACAGCTCACACTGAGAGGCTAATAGCAGAGGACTGTGAAAGAGAGTTTCAACATGATGGTCGTGTGAATATGCAGCCCATCATTATTGAAGTGGGAGGAAATGTTTCAGACGGCACTGATGATGTTGAAGATGATCCACTGGCAGTGCCACTTTCACCATAGAGTGTTTAATAGCATGTTGTAGCTTTTAATTAATGTAGACCCAGTTTGTATTCCTTTCATGGTCACCCTGTTTTTTGTTTTCCATACTTCTTTATCACTATATGCAAATTTTTGATATTGTTAATTTTAGGACCTTTCTTCTCAATTTGTAGCAGGTACTGTGTCAGTCCTGACTAGAAAGCAGTGCATTTTACACAATCTCTAACACTGTAACGAACTTAGAATATGTCATTCAAAATATCCTATAGTTACTAGGAAAATGCCTCACTGCTAAATATTCACACACTCGAGCCCCCTTTTCATTGGCCAGAAATTCTGGTCTTATTTTAGTTGTCATCCTCCCAAAACATTTGCGTCACAACGACAATGCCTGAATCCAGTAACCCCATACACCAACCTACAGCAAAGAGAGTATTTCTTCACCATTCTGCTTTTTTATCTTCTCATCTTAACTTCTTTGAACACCCATGAACAATTTGTCTGATTCATGCCTGCCTCATTTGTGTTTAATATTTCGCCAGCTTATTTATCAACACCAATGTACCCTCTCTTTCTTAAAGGAAATAATTAATATTGATATCGCCACAACATCAGCCAACAAAAGAACAACCCTATGTGACTTTTCCATACTCTTGTGATAGCCTTCATTTTAGTTCCTGCACCATTCCTTAAAAGTACACTTACCTCATCAATACATTGGCAAACTGAACAACTGTGCCACTTAAAGCGTAATGTATAATCTCCAATGCAACAAGTGTAATACCAGCTAATAGCAACATCATGTGCCTGAAGAAATCAGTTTGCAGCATATGCATTCTCACAAAAAAATATTTACATTTACTCCCGATACAACTCAAGGATATGGGGAGAGCAGGGCCTCGTAACAACCAGGGGACAGTTTGTTNACAAAAAAATATTTACATTTACTCCCGATACAACTCAAGGATATGGGGAGAGCAGGGCCTCGTAACAACCAGGGGAGAGTGTAGTTCCTGGAAAATAGCATGACAGTTCATATTTAAATGTATGCACAACATATCTTCTTGGCACATTTGCTTATTTTCGGTTATACCCTATTTATTATATTCTACTGTTTTCATTTTCTGCCTCAACCTATTTTGTACACTGACTTGACTTCAGTTAAAAGAAGAGGGAGCAGCATCACCATTCACCTGAATTGAATAACATTTCACCAGCATAACGTTTTATTATGAGTATTTGTACTGTACATCCCTACAAACACTTGATTACTACTGTGATGTTAGTCATTCTTATTTTCTTATGTAATATTTCACATTACTGCAATGTGCCTTAACTGTCAGTTGTTTCTGTGAATGTAAAAAAATTTAAATAACTTTATGGCAAGTAATATGTAGTCCACAGTTTGTACATTAAGGTATTTGTAATTGTTACCTATTTTCTTGTATTTACCTCATTAAAATGTTAGTAATCACTTTACATTAACATTGTTTTCTTATGCTTGTTTGTGTTTTTGACTTATTGCAATTAACATGACATTAAAATGTTTCCAGCTTGATTGGGTTGCAGCTTAACCGTGTAGCCACCAGTTCAAAGTCAAATATATAATAGTTGCTGCCAGTCACGTGCCGCTGCTGTTAATTACGTGGCTGCAGTAGTGTGTTGCGGTACTGACTAATTTTAATATTAAAAGTGCTAGAGTACTATGTTTACACATGTTTTGAAAATGTAAATTTACCGGTACAGCTGATGAGTGTGGTTTGAAGCTGTAATTATCTTATGTTGAGGCCCGGGGGCTGCCTGGATTTAGTTATAGATTGATGTGGCTAATTCCCAGCATCTTAGTTAGTTCTGGCCTGTAGCAGGAGCCAAAAAACAGAGATGTGTTGTCCTGTAACTTTCCGCCGGATGAAACTGACTAAGCCAGCAAAATGTTGTGATTGCGCAACCGTGTGAAAAATGTGTGGTCCTTCTTTGCGTGCGTACCTTTTGACAAGTACTAGACTGTTAGTACTTGAATTCCTGTCCTTTTATATAAAT